>VWZT01001408.1:126003-145116 GCA_013397055.1 Pachycephala philippinensis | reverse complement strand
TGCCCGGCACTGCCCTGCGCCGCCGCCGCCGCTGCCATGGCGGCCCCCGGAGAGGAGGAGGACGTGGTGGCGCGGTACCGCTCCCCGCTGGTGTCGCGGTACGCCAGCGCTGAGATGGCCTACAACTTCAGCGAGAGGAAGAAGTTCGGCACCTGGCGCCGCCTCTGGCTCTACCTCGCCCAGGCTGAGAAGGTAACGACGGGACGGGCGCTGAGGGCAGAGCGGCCCGGGGCGGGGGGCGCGTGGGGCCGAGNGTGGTGCCGAGGCGTCTTCACGTCCCGATTCCCTTAAGGGCTCTGGCGGAGGAGGGCCCGGGAACCGGCGGGAATCGGCCGTACCTTACCGGAGCTACCCTCGGGAAACTGACCAGAGCAACTTTCCAGGCGTGTTCCAGGGAGGAAGGGGGCGCGAGGGGTGGGGGGTGTGCGAGTCCAGGGTTACCCAACCTTCTGGTCACAATCCCCCGCGTACTTGTCGCCCCTCAGCAAATCACCTCTTCTCACCTCATATCCTCCCCCTTGCACTTTTGCCTGCACTGTAAAATTGGTTTTGTAAAAGCTCTGCTAAGCAATCATTGGTTGCCTTGGGGTTGCCTTTGAGCAAACATCGGTGTCCTTCCCAAGCGCTCGGCTGTTTGCTTTCCAGGAGGTATGACGGATGAGGTCCACTGTCCTGTTCAATCCGATGCCTGTCCGTCCGTGCCAACCGGACCACCCCCTGCATCTGCAGCCAGTTGTTTTTAGATAGCCCTTTTTTCCGAGATAAGTTTACTTTTGGCCAAAGTGAGCAGAATATTTACCCCGCAAGTAGTTGCAATGACTCTGGTAGGCTGAGTGCCACAAAAAAAGTAATACCACAAAAGATTGGGTATTGTGTATTATTAATTCAACTATTAGGAAGCAGCAACTGAGAGCATGTCCATATGATTGCAAGCTGTTATGTTAGTAGAGTATATGAAGTTAAGTTTCTTAACATGTAGTTTAAACTAAACCTTCTGACTTTGATTCTAATTAGGAATACATGTAGAGCCATTATTACATCTTAACTGAGACACAGTCAGTTTTAAGATGCACTAACTTGATTCTTTGTTACTCTTACCAGGTTTTTGACAGTGAAAAAGCTGTAATGTGTTCCAAAAAAAAAAACCCAAATCAAAAACAGGCACAGAACCACCCCACTTTCTGACAGAATGGCTTTAGCTTTCAGACTCAATAGGTGCCCGTTTGTTTCATACAGAGTCCAGTTTCTGTTTTCAAAGCCCTGGGATTGTTAAGAAGCAATCCAAGCACTAGGTCTGGCTGTTACTATGAGTGCAAGGGCAGAGAAGCACCGTGCTGGAGAATGAACAGGCAGGCAGTGCACAGTGTCGTTACCATGTTTCTTCTCCATGCAAGGATCATGTCACTACAGCAGCTTTGTCAATAATATGCTGGACCAAATGTGATGTTTCAGAAGCTGAAGATGTAATTATACAGCTGTGCTAAACAGGAGTCACCTTCTGAAGTACCGCATGCCTGATTTTATCACAGTTCAGATGCTGGAGTGAGAAAGCTGCAAATCTCATCTAGCACAGAAAGTGCCAATACCATGAATGCATGCTTGAGGAGCTTTGCATGTTGGAAGCATGACAATTTAAACATAGTCATATCAATTCCAGCAAATAATCATCACTTTTTCTTCTGTTCAAGAACAGAATACGTGAGTTGCCCAATAGGAGAAAGCAGTCTGCTTGAAAGAACCAGTTTGATGTTTCTAGGTTTCCGCTCCCAAGCTCTGAACTCAGGGCTACCCCATCTCTTGACCCTTGCTCTGCCTCCCGTTGCCACCCCAGAGTTTTGTTCCCAGAGAGGAGAGACAGGTCTTACAACTTCTTGAGCTCTCTTTTCATAGTGGGAAGAGGGAGACTACTATTTTTATCTGTCTCCTCATTCCAGAGCAGTTTGTAATCTAATGTCAGCTCTGGACTAAAGGAGGAAGAGTCAGCTACTTCCAACACCTGTTATCTCTGTCAGTGATCAGTTAGTTACAGATACAAGCAGTTTCTTTAGGTTCCTTGTGGAAGATGCATAGTATTTCTATGAAAAAGAGCACCAACTCAAATACCAGGTGATAAATGAACTATGGCAGTTTACTGCAGCACATATCCTCACTTCCAAGACATTCATATGTTGCTTCTTCAGTCATTCTTATGGAAGATACATAGCGTATATTTTCCAATACGTTAAAAACCAAACAGTAACAAACAAACTGTGGGCAATACTTACTTTTGTCTTCTGATAAATCAGATCTAGGAAGTTCTAGTCATAGGTTTTCTGAAAGTTGCAGGGAGTAGTAAGAGAGAAGACATGCAACTTAGTGATAAAATTTTAGGTAATGTACAGGGCCAGGGAGATGGCTTCAATATTCACTCTACTTAATAGGTAAAATTTTCAAGTGGTCCACTTGGAATATGTGAGATAAGAATGGAAGAATTATTTCAATAGAAACTGAATTTGGCTCCATTTTGCTCCGTTGAGCAGGCAATAGCAGGAGTTTGAAAGAGCAGGCTTAGCACAGTGTGTGATTAGTAAGAAAAGCTTATCTTTTCCCAACTGACACTATTTATTGGGTTAAGAGCTGAATTTATACCCATCCCAAATTTCTAGTTTAATTTTTTTTGCATAAATTCCTTTGTATTATGATTCTTCTGTTAACACTTTTTATCTTGAACTCTTGACTTAATTGTATTTGAAAGTTAAGTACCAATTTCTTGGAGCTCTCCCTTCTTGTGTAAGTAGCTTTGACATCCTGAAGCATCAAACTGACTTACAATATGTTTTGCACATGTGAAATATAATTTTTTTCTCTTTCTGTAGTAACTCTTCATCTATTTTTTCTGTCCAATTCAATTTTCAGTATTTTTCTGTTATATGTTCTTTATGTGATGAGCAGCCCAGTGTTCTCATTCTGTGTGCAGGAGCTGTGCCATGTCGTCTGCCTGCTCTGCCCCATCCTTTAGGAATAGTGATGAACAGTCATAGCTGTTAGAGTGGCACATGAAAATATCGGGACAGTCTCAGAGGAATGACACTCTAAAAGCACAGTCCAGAGAGCTCATCACTGACCTCACTGACACGTGGTGCTTTGGGAAAACCTTGTGTTCTCCCTTGTGTAGTTTTCCTACTTGGTTTTCTTAGGTACACAGGTTTGAAGGACATTCGATTGTTTTCTTTCCAAGGTACTCCCAATGTCAGCAAAAGCTCATAGGGAAGAGGCCTCACACATTTGTGGACAGATGAGAACATCATTTGTCTTGGCACTACCTTACCTTGCATGTGTTCTACATCAAGTCATCACTTTTTGGGGGGTTATTTCTTTGCTGTCTGTATGACTGTGTACTATGGTCAGCTTTTCCCAAAGGATCACAGATGTCTGAGCAAGGCATGAGATTTTAATCTTGGCACAAGAGTGTATTGCCTGCTGAGCTGCCTGTGCTTTTAGGCAGTTACAGTCTGTATCAGTGCACCTCAAAGGCAGCAGTCTGGGGCCCCGTGCTTTTCCTCATTTAGCTGAACACTCATGGTCATGTATATGCTTGCAACAGCATAAATTTGGGTACTAATTATCTGATGAGGACCTTGAGGACACATCTGCTTCACCTGCTGTCTTCTTCAGTTCCAGGTTCCACATCTGCAAAACATTTTTTCAGTCATTTTGATTCTGAACAGAACCAGTTGTTGAAATACTTTGAATCCTGGAAACCTCCTGGTTGGTGATTTCTCATTACTAATGCACAAGACAATACAATTTTAATTTGGAAAAGGCAAAAATGCCAAGTTCATTGCGAGACTTTTAATTTCTCAGTATCAGGAAAAGACATTTTTCTCATCTTAGTTAGTTTGTGCAAGAATTACACCAGTGTGTAATCTTGTGGTTGGATATCTTTGTTTTTAAGTCAGCTTGCTGAAAAGCTCTAGCAATTAGTTTCGAACGTGAACTAGGAGCATTCATCTCATTCTTCCAGATCAAGTCATTGATTTCACAAGGTTTCGTATTCAGTCTGAGATGAGGTGTGTCAGGACTTTTGAAAAGGTACAAACATATACAACATATTTACATTTCCATATATCCTAAGTCCCCTGTTTACAGTTGTGTGGGTCCGGTTCTGGTCGAGAGAGTTTTTCCTAACACACGCTATTTAGTCACATGATAGCTGGATTTTTCTTTACCCAAAAGGTAAACTTCATTAAAAGAAGTTTAAATGATCCTATTTTTATATCACTTTTCCCCATGTGTTTTAATTTTTGTAGTTTTCACAGGAATATTACATGATTGAGGAAAGTATGAAGCCCAAGAGGAACATCTAAGAAAGAACACTGTCCTATCCTATTGGAAAAGGCTGGACAGCCCTAGAATGAAAGCATTTGCTGTTACAGCTCGATTATACCAAATTGTCACGCTTCTGGGAGATGTCATACGCGAGTCAGTTATTTCAACAGCTTCTGTCTCAGTTTGTTAGTAAGGAGAAAAAGCAATAAAAGTTCTTTTCCCCTTGCAGTCACTTGGGCTTCCTATCACAGATGAGCAGATACAGGAGATGGAAGCAAATCTGGACAACATTGACTTCAAGATGGCAGCAGAGGAAGAGAAAAAGCTGCGTCACGATGTGATGGCCCACGTGCACACCTTTGCCCACTGCTGTCCAAAAGCTGCAGCCATCATTCACCTTGGAGCAACTTCCTGCTACGTAGGGGATAACACGGTAATACAGTATTTCCAGTTCCCTGCCTGCAGAGCTGGGCAAAACAAAGCTACAGTTGTTTATTTTATAGCTCTTCGTAAACTTTTCTTTATAAAATACTAAATTGATTTTTCAGACATTATTATTAATTGTACTGTTGAAGTTAATTCAGTTCTAACCTGGCTACCCTGGGAAGGCAAGCTCCACTTGCCTTCTTTCTTCTGATGTGAAGCAAGATCTATCTGGAAACTGTTCCCTAATCTCTGCTTGCACATTAAATATTCAAGGAGATAAGAGGGGAGTTGCAAACACATAGAGAAACATGTGAACTGTGTGATTTATCGGTTACACCACTGGGACAAGAGTTCACTGACTTACGAAGCAAGGTCCATGAGCTTTCAATTTGTTCTTGGAACCCCTGTGTAATTCAGGGGAAAACAAGCTTTTCAGCAGCCAAGAGAATGGATCAGTGTGTTAAGTGAAAAAGGAAGTACTACCATTCTGCAGAAGTGTAAAATAATTGTGAAAAACCTCGTCTAAAACAGAGTGCAAACTGAAGCCTCATTTCTCAGTAAATGTTGCTGTTCCACTGTTCAAGCCATTGCAACTTCACAGCTGCTTTTGTTGGATGAGAAGCTGCTGTGTGATTATTCTTTCTCTACTCCTTTGCAAACCTGTTTAGCTTTTGGGTAATATCACCTTCCTTGTGACACTTGCGTTCTGCTGTACCTCAGTCACAAAAGAAGGAGTAAAGATGACTGGTGCCTCATCAGTCCACTTACCTTCCTGCTGTCTTTAGCCTGTGGTGCCTGTATTTTCCACTTGGGACTGTATGATTTAGTCTGTCATTCCATGGGCAGTCCCAAGAACCTCAAAATAATCATTCATAGGCACTTGCTAGAAACAGATCTTCCACCATTCATTATGACTTTCCATGGACAGTATAAAAAGAGCAATGGTGGATCCAGAATTTTTGTCATAAGCAAGTTCAGTGCAAGTTCTGTTACAAGAAGGAAAGCAAAGCACTTGTTTTAAGAGGAGACTTTTGAGTCAACGAAGCATAATCTGTGTCCTTTCTGAGAGAAACTGTCACATCTGGTCCTTTAGACATGGCCCAAAGTTCCTTTTTTGCTTCTTTCAGGATCTGATTGTCCTCCGTGATGGATTTAACCTGCTGCTACCCAAGGTGAGAAGGCGGTTCTGCAGTGTCTCAGAATTGGGGAGCACTCATGTCCTGTGCATAGCCTTTGTTTAACTTGGATTTTCCTAAACCTTTGTGGGAAGCTAGGAGGAGTTGTCTGTCTGGGTTGTTCTCAGAAAAGTTCCCTTCTTTTCCTTTCTCAAGTCTTTTCCCAGAGGTTTTTTGCTCACAGTGGGAATTACAAGCAGCTCCTTGTTTATCTGTGCCACAGGTACTAGTTTCAGAAAGCAACTGTATTGCTTTCAGGATTATCTTAGTCTTATCCTTAGCTATATTCCTGAGTGTGTCAGGATTCAAGAAACTAAACTATGTAATACAATTTTCTGAGGCCAAATACAGCAGGAGTGTGGTGCAGTGCTGTCAATCTGATCTGAATGAGTTGGCATCCAATTTGCCCTGGACTGTATGTGTGTCGATTATACTCAAACCAACTTTATTTCTGACCAGCTCCAGGAATAAAGAAAACACCCAAGGATGAACCGTCTGCAGGATTGGGTTGGGCATAAGATTAGACTAGTTTGAGCTCAAGTCCAATGACTTGTGTTAGCTTTTGCTTGAGTTTCGTAGCAAGCAGAAATTGCATGCATGCCCTGAAAAACTGAAACACGCCATATTCTACAATTGGAAGGGGCTGCACAGTTGCCCCTCAAGGTCCCTCCCTGCACCACTGTCCCTCCCTGCACAGTTGTTTTCCTCCCCTTTTTCTCATAATGTTGTGCTTAAGCATGCTAACTTCTGCTGTTTTGTTTGGAGTTTTTTTTCTGTCTCATTCCACCTCTTTTCTATCCTTCCTGCTTCCACCAGCTTGCAAGAGTGATCAGCCGGCTGGCCGACTTTGCTGAGAAGTATGCTGACATGCCTGCTTTGGGCTTCACTCACTACCAGTAAGTAGCCATCAGCCTTTGCTTTCTTTTTGTTCTCTGTTGCTTTGATTAAATTGACCTGCTACTGCTCTTTTGTCATCCTTTTTCCCATCTCTGACCAGTGGCAGTTGGTGGTTCAGAAGAGGCGTACATGCCTGACTCCAGGCTTGTCTCAGGAAATTGGACTGTTGCTTTGACTAGCTGTCAGCAGTTGCTTCAACACAGCTTCATAACGGATGACTTCAGGCAAACACAGATGTGCATGTTCTGGGCTGTTTCAAAAAAGTGTAATTGGGAATTGCACTAAGCCTGTCTTCCAGTCACATTTTCTTTGTTTTTCTCTAAGTTATTTTCTTCTGCAGCCTAGAAAGTTTTGCTAATGGCTGCTTGAGTCAAAGGACAATGAGATCTGGGTGATTCTTCTTCTTGGGGTAGTTTAATCTCCTGCTTCATGAAAACTGTTTTCAGAAGCATTAAACTATACCACAAGGTAAGCCTGGATCTTCTACCCCAGTGACACAGGAACAGCAGAGGCAGGGAAATTACACACAGGTCACGTCAGACTCGGTGTCTGGCACTTCAACATTTCTCCCGAAGGAGAGTGAAAGCATGAGGTCATATGTCTCTGATTAATTGTCTTGCTATGTATGCGGTGTCAGTTCCATCAGCTCTAGTCCTAGGGCCCTCTTATTCTACAGCTGTTTGGAGGAGTATCTGTGTTAGTTTTATTTTGGCTTTTGGGAAGAGTACAGAGGAATGTTCAGGAAGTGTATACAAGGTGAAATCATAATTGATGCCTTTTTATGTCTGAGCTTAATCAGGAGCACCTCGTTCATGTGTATATGTTTTTTTAAAGTAGTATAGAGGTTTTCTTTGGAGTTCATGTGGATAATTGGAAATATTTCAGTTTCTGGGTTCTGCGTAACACCAATGTTTTCACCTCAAAGCATTTGCAGGAGGAGTGAAGTGTAGCTGAAGCTTGCAGTTACTTATTCCAAGGTGGAGGTCTTACAAGAAGTGTTGGCTGACAGCATTGTTGAAGTGTGTTTGCCCAGAGGCTGAGGAACACATTTTTATAAATAAGGAAAGGTTCCTGAGAGGAATCATTTAAAATCACAAAGTGAATGCAGATGTTTCTGTGCTGAGAAGTTCATACCAGTGCTGTAGGTCAGCCAGGGTGCCCGCCTTGGGTGCCTTGGGTGAGCGGAATTGGGGCGGGGGACAGATGCACCCCCAGTTTGTCACAGCCCCTGCAGGCCGGCAGGGGGCGCCCGTCTGGCACATGGACACAGAATTGCTGTTTTCTGGTAATGTAATTCCATCTAATTCCTGAAAGGAATGATTGCATCTTCAGTACCACTTACTGCTGACGTTGGTACATCCTTCTGCCTAAGCCAAATCCTGTTAATTTCTGCTCAAATGAGTCAAGAGATGAATCTGTAGGGAGGTCCTAATGGCAGACTCAGCAGTGAAGTGTGGTGCTTGTGCAAATCTTCAGTGAGTTGTGTTCTTGATTGTTTTCAGACCTGCCCAGCTCACCACTGTGGGGAAACGCTGCTGCTTGTGGATTCAGGACTTGTGCATGGACCTGCAGAACCTGGAGCGGGCTCGGGATGACCTGCGTTTCCGGGGTGTGAAAGGCACCACTGGCACTCAAGCCAGCTTCTTGCAGCTCTTTGAGGGAGACCATAGTAAAGTACGTCAGACAGCCCAGGGTGCAGACTTAACCGTCTTGTCAATTTTCCATTCTGGAATGCTGTTTTCTTTGAGGGAACATTGAGATTCTGGCATTAAATTTACAAGGGCACCGTGATCCCTCTGGGGGTCACTGACACAAGGGTTGGTGTGAAAGCGAGCAGCATTTGGGAGGGGATGTTTCACAGAAAGTAAAAGATTTTTTGACAGTAAACTGAGAAAAGCAAAGGATCGTTTTTGCTCTTGCTGAACTTACTGAGTCATATTTTGAACTGTGTTTTATTTTTCGCTTCGCCCCAAGGTCGAAGAACTGGACAGATTAGTGACTGCAAAGGCAGGATTTAAGCGGTATGTAACAAGCATTCTTAGTAGCGTGTGACTCCTGCTGGTGGTGTTGGCCCAGATTCCCCTGATTGCCAAATTGACATCTGTGCTGCTGTTCACTTATTCCCCCTTGCCATCTTCCATTCCCAGTTGCATTTTCCTGTATGAAATTTCACTTCCTAAATAGGCCACTTCTACTTGTCTCCCTGTCAAAGCACAGCTGTCCATTTTTCCTGTTTACCTCTCTCCCATCTGCATGCTGCCCCAAGAAATTGACAGCCTGAATCCAAAGTTGTTTTCATCAGGGCAGAATGACAGGCCCTCCGCTTCAAGAGCCATGTCACTCCTTGCTCAAAGTCTTGCAGTACTGTTGTGTCTGGCTGGAACACTCAACTTCTGTGCTTGTTTCTAGGGCTTACATGGTCACAGGGCAGACCTACAGTCGCAAGGTGGATATTGGAGTCCTGGCTGTGCTGGCCAGTCTGGGGGCTTCTATACACAAGGTAAGCACCCTACTTGTATACATTGGGAAGAGGGAGAAACGTTTCAGACCTTGAAGAAAAGGTGCTCATGGTGCAGAATGCTCTTCTCAAGAAATATTGGTGTTCCTTGTTCAGCTGTCTTCTTTGTGATCATGTAAATCACCGCTGGGTACATGCCTGGTACTCAAATCTCAAAGATCTTAAGACCAGTGACAAATAAAGCAAGTTAACTGAGCAGATTCTAAGACGGGTTAACAACTCCCACACCAGATATTAGTCTGATCTATGCTAAATTGATCCCATTAGAGTAAATGTCTTTCCTAGTGGTGTCGTGAGTTTTTAAATTTCACCATTTGCTCCTAGTTAATTGCCTTTCTGATAATAGTGTTACTCTCTCTGTCCTTGTGGATTCTTTTCATTGATTTATTTCTGTTCCCTCCCTCTTCCTTCTCCTGGGCTAAAGTGATCTGTGGTATTTCCTTCTGTTTTGGTTTTTTCCCAGTTCAGTGAACACACATCATATGTGTTTGCAAATCACTGTGTAATTTTGTTACGCGTTTTCAGTGTTCTCTTCTGATCTGTCTTCCATTCCCTGCAAACATTTGCCCTTGTTGGAGTCCTCTTCTCATCTAATACAGTGGGCATGCTGTTTTCTTTGTTTTCTTGACAACCATTTTTAGGCCAGGAAGTATGATTGCAGTGTCAATCTTTTGGTCAATTTTTTCACTGCCCCCAGTGTACTTCTTGCACATAGATGCAAAGATTCTCCAAGAGCACTAACAGTAAGATATATTTGTGTGTGTCAGTTTGGTTCTGTTTTGTTAATTTCTTATGCTTTCTTTCTAGATTTGCACTGACATACGTCTTTTGGCCAACCTGAAGGAGATAGAGGAGCCTTTTGAGAAAGACCAGATCGGTAAGGGATGAGAGACATTTCCTGGATGGGTGTATGTGTCTTTTCATTTATGTTGGCGTGGCCTTTTAAACAAATTTAGAAATGTCACTGACAGAAGATACTTTAAATTAACTGGAGTTGACATTGTTAGTATTTTGGGTCCTTTTAAAACAAAAAGAGAAGGGGGCAGGAAAAAAGGAAAAAGAAAAGACACCTTACCTAAAGGTTTCTGGGTATTAAGTAATTAAAATCAGATTTGTATTTGTGTACTTCCTGTGTTTGGGGGGAGAGCAGAAGTAGCCATGTATGTCCCATTTCCTAGCGAGGAAGACCTGGGTCTGAGGAGTGCTTAACCTTTTCCAGTCCTCATGAAGCTGACTGGAAAGTAGGTTTTCAGCTCAACTCAGCATTTTTATCTTTATAAGCAGACACATTAGGAACAATGAAACTAGGGTGGACCCTTGCACCCTTGCCAGAAGAATACTGATGATGTGATTCTGACATTGCTAGAAAAGGGAAAGGAAATGCAGTGTTTTGGCTTTTGGCTGAAAGAAAGTTCAGGTCCCCTAAATAGTTGTATAGAATTGAATCAGCAAATTAAGCCTTAGTCCTATCTAGTACTTGTACCATTCTACATTCTGTGGATGATTTTAATACCCATTCACTAGAGCAACAGGCAGCAGTCTAGCTATCTGACTTTCAAAGACAGTGTTATTGAGCAGATGGAGGCTCAAATACTGATAAGATTACCATGGGTAGCCTGGAGAGATGGTGCTAAATACTTAAATACATTAAAAAGTAAGAATATTTGTCCTTTTCATGTGGTAGTACTTCCATTTTGCGGAATTGCAAAAATGTCGTCTCACTTTTTCTCTGCCCACATTTGGATGTTTCTGAAGGGGAAAGTGGCAGTGTCATTTTCATTATTATATATTGCCCTTAGAAAATTGTTGTGTTTTGAGGCTTTAGTCAAAACTATGATTCCTGACACATTTTTCTTTCCTGGGGGAGGACCTTAATCTCTTCTTCCCGAACGCACTCCTGCTTTGCCCTGTTTGCATCCCTTTGACAGGTTCAAGTGCTATGCCTTACAAGAGGAACCCGATGCGTTCGGAGCGCTGCTGCAGCCTCGCTCGGCACCTGATGACGCTGGTGATGGATCCCCTCCAGACAGCCGCCGTGCAGTGGTTTGAGCGCACGCTGGATGACAGTGCCAACAGGTCTGCTTAGATTGTGCAGTGCAGCAGCTGCAGGTGGCCTTGCGCAGAAAGGTCCTTGGCTCTGTTTAGAAAATACTGCCTTTAAACTAAACCCACAAGATACCACCTCGACAAAAAGCGGTCTCAATAGAACCTAGAGACTACAAACTGGTTTCCTCTGTAACATCAGATAAAAACTTTTAGTCTTTTTTTAATGCCAAGATCTTCGGCTAAGTAAACCAGCAGTGAAAGGGAGGCATACAGAAGGCAGGGTAATAAATTGCTTTCAGAGTCTTCCTGTTTCAACAGCATAGTATTACAGTACTCATATTTCTCAAATTTTCCTCCTTGTTTTGAATGCGTTTTTTGACCCTGCTTTTTTTTTCTTCCTAAAGAATAGTTCAATACCTTCACCCTCCAAATAATCTAAACAAACATATCTTAATTTTGAAAAATGTTGTTCTTTACAAGAAGTAGTTCAGATCCTAGAGAAAGAGCACAATTACTCTACTTTTTTAAAACATGTTTCATGAAAATCTGTGCAGGTCTTTAGGATATTGCTCAGCAAATTTTGCTTTGTTTTATGGTTCCTCATTATTTTGAGCTGAGCAGAAGTTATCTATAGTTATTATCAAGTAAATTACAGCAATTAAATTCAATGCTTCCATCTTTTATTTAGTACTAAATCTGCATAAAGCTCATATCTACCTTTGAAACATTTTAACTTCAAAGTCATATTCTCTTGCAGAATTTGATCTCTTAGAATCTTAGAAATCTCTAGACTTCCAAGGTATGGCACCTGTGAAACAATAAACAGCAGCAGTTTTGGCTGTAGATTAGCATTAAGATTGCTGATGAGAATGTTATTTTTAAAATGTGTCCACAAACGTAATACCTGCATAAAATTTCATGAAAAAACAGAAGATTTTCCCCAAAGGGACTTTACTCCGCAGCTGCTAGTCTCATTAAAAAAAGAGCTGCATAGGCAGCAGAAAACAATGTAAATTTAAGAAATTGCATACTTGTTGATATGGTGTGTTTATTTCCCAGTAGCTAGCAAGTGTTGAGAGATGTACTGGAATGTTTAAAACTTTATCTTCATCTCATCTAATAGAAAGACTCATTTGTCCACTTCATTAAAACACTATAAAAATCTGTGCCCTGGATTTCTCTTGTTAAAGCTATAGTGTTTTGGAAGGAGAAGAAACCAGAGAAAGTTCAATCAATCTACAGTCCAGAAAAGTTTTAAGTGTTTTAAGACACTGTGGTAGAATTGGAGGGCTTAGAAGTAGCACAAGGTTCGAGAACTAGGATATTTTTTAAGATCATAGTTTAGAATGGGCCAGGCCCTGCTGTCACAAATGGATGATGTGTTTGCTGCACTGTGACACAGAGCATTTTACCTGATACAGCTCAGTCCCCACTACTCCTTGTTTCCCTCCTCTGCTTTTTGTCAGGAGCCTCCTTTGTGACCAGGAGCCGGTTTCTTGGAGGAAACCCTCACCAAATGCATGGATCCCCTTGGGAGTTCCCCATTGAGCACAGCCAGGCCCAGCATGAGCATGCAGCATGTCTTACTCCTGCAGGGTAGGATCAGTAGTAGACAGTTCAACATAGAACACTCAGGGGAAGATACTGTAGGTTGCTGCCCTGTTTCCTATCTGCGTAATCACGGAATTACCTTGGGGCTTTCCATGTGTGCCTTCACCCTTTTCTCTCTCCTTCTCTACTAACCAAAAAGAAAAAAAAAGAGAACAGTTCCAGTGTTAGGCTACAGTAAGGCTATTTACAGCATTATTTACAGAAACTGTAGGATCTGAGGTGGACTGGAACATGGCCTTTGTTGCTGACCAGGCCTCTGGGTATGTGTGTTTCGTAGGCGCGTGTGTCTGGCTGAGGCTTTCCTCACAGCTGACATCATTCTGAGTACACTGCAGAATGTCTCTGAGGGACTCGTGGTGTATCCAAAGGTAAAGCAGGAGATAATGGACTTCCTTGGTAATGCTACAACTACGCCAAAGTGTATAAAAATGCTCCCACTCTAAGGATTACATTTTTATCTGTTAGTTCAAATGGTTTCTGAATTTTGCTCTATTCTTGCCATATTCTCATTGTTGTAGAACATATATGAAAGGTCTATTGTGAGGTCAGTAAAAGAGTAAATACGAAACTTCCCACAAAGGGTATTTTTCCCTGAATTACAGAATGGTTCTGTAGAACTTAGCAGCAAAATATACTGTCTAGACAGATCTCATCCAGTCCTGTCACTTACTACAGGATAAAAAAAAAGTTATTGTACATCTTTTCCAAAGTAATGTCTCTTACAAGATACGGCTTCTAAGTATTATCAACTTCAATATCTATTTCCAGAGCTAAGTTCAAAACAAGAATTTCTTTGCACCATGGGGACAAACTTTTTATCAGGGCCTATTATAATAGGACAAGGGGTAACAGTTTTAAACTGACAGAGGGACAATTTAGATGGTATAGGAACGAATTTTTATTACAAAGAGGGTGGTGAAACACTAGAACAGGTTGCCCAGAGAAGTGGTGGATGCTCCATCCCTGGAAACATTCACAGTCAGGTTGGACAGGGCTCTGAGCAACCTACTCTAGTTGAAGATGTCCCTGCTCATTGCAGGGGGGCCTTTAAAGGTCCCTTCCAACCCAAACTTTTCTGTGATGCTGTGACCATTGTCCAGTCCTAGAGATTCAAGGGGAGAGGAAAAAAAACTTCACTGCAAACTTTTCAGTTGTCTATAGGCTTTCTCTAACGCTGTTTCTTTTTTCCTGGTTTTTTTTTGTGTTTAAGGTGATTGAGAGAAGGATCCGGCAGGAGCTGCCATTCATGGCCACAGAGAATATAATCATGGCAATGGTGAAGGCTGGGGGCAATCGTCAGGTACAGATGAAGTGTCCAAAATACCTTTGTTCACGGTCTGGTGTTTGTCTCCTGAGAAACAAATGTATCTGGGCTCTTGTCCTATCTCACCTTTCTCTGCTCTTCACCTGCTCCCATGGAGTTATTATAATTACACTGCTGCTGCAAAGCCAGGCTCTGTTCTCTGCGGGGAGAGCACTTGTGGAGATCCCTGTTTTCTATTAGGAACACTGTGTGTTTGAGCTGATCTTTCTGGCTGTGCTGGAGAAGAGGGAGACCTATTTTTATATTTGATACTAGTAGGCGTTTTCCTTTTTTAAGTGTTTGAAGGAACTTGGAACACAGGCCAGGCTGCTGTAAATGGAACATGTTGGCAGTTGGCTACCTTATAAATTAGAAGAGAATGAATCAGTGCTGTTAACAAAAAAGCAAGTAAGACCATTTTGAACCACTCATTCATGTGTCATTCTTCCCTAACTCAGTATAGTATATTAACCACTTTGTTTATAGTCCTTCATTCAGCTTCCTGTGTTCAAGTAAACTGGAATTAAATATTTTCCTTAGTAAATAAACCCAGACACAATTAGATTATATTCCTTATCATTTAATTTCACCGTTCAGATCAAAATTGATAATCAAATTTCCATCTTAATAAAACACCTTATTTTCACTTCACTTTTAGATAGTAATTTTTCCTTCTATGATTATTTCCATGTCAAGGACAGAAGGGCAGAAGTTAAACTTGCAAGAATAACAAAAGGGTTTGATAGAAGCTTTGAGCAGAATACTTCTAGTTTTCTGAAACACTTGTGGCAAATCACCCACTATATTAGTCAGGAAACATCCTTTTTTCCTTCTTTTTTTTTTCCCCTGTGTCTCTGATGTCAGTGGGTCAGTGAGTAAGCTTCCTGACTGAATGCATTAAGGGTCACATCATGTGAATCACATTCTGTGATTCATTTGTGTCTCTTGTTGACCTACCTTCTTTCTGGTGCTGTTTAATTACACACCTATAGGGCTTAGTACATTTGTAGAAGGTGTTCGTATTCACATTCGGAACTTTGGAAGAGCACATTTTCTAGGCTTTCCCATCTCATAGCACAGAAACTCACTTCACCACTATTAAACAGCTCCCTTCCATAAACATCCAGAAGATAGATCTTTTCACCTGAGGCAGGTCAGTGCTGAAGCCAAATGACATTTGGATGGAGGAAACAGGATAGTTTTTGTCCTAATTGTAGATCAAGGATAATACATTTAAGGAGAAGATTCTTGCATAGCTGTAAATGCAACCACATTGGCTATATTTTAGGACCAGCATGGCAATATCTGATTTTGCAGGTGGTACCTGATTACAGTTGGGTTCCCTTGTTCTTACCAATTGATTCCAAAGGAATGGTTTTTTTTCCTCATTATGTCCTTATGTAAGCCATGGTTTGCAAAGTCTCACTGCTTGTTAAGTTGGACAGATTCTTTTCTTTTCCCTTTTCCAAATCTGTAGAGGTTTTACATGGTTTACAGTTGAAAACAAAAACCCTATAGTGACTCAGAGTATTTGGGAAATTTGAAGAAGCATAAATGATTCCAGTGTCATTAGTTTATGTTACAGTCCAACAGGGAGTGTGTGTGACATTCGGACTGTTTTAGCCTCAAAGTGCAGATATGAAAGCATGAAGAAAATCTTGTTTTAATGTAGTGGCATGTGAAACTGCAGTCCAAACTGTGTCTTCTTTTTGCACTGTCCAGGGCAATAGACTTTAATATTTTCCCCTCCCACACAAGTTGGTGAGATGAACGTGTGCTGTCAGTAGCAGTGGAATGACTTCTTTTTCCATTTTCCTCTCCCTGTACCTACAGGATTGCCACGAGAAGATTCGTGTTCTTTCTCAGCAAGCAGCGGCTGTTGTGAAACAGGAGGGGGGTGATAATGACTTCATTGCCCGTGTCCGTGCTGATCCTTACTTCAGCCCTATCCATAAACAACTTGAAAGCTTGTTGGATCCCTCCTCCTTCACTGGACGTGCTCCTCAACAGGTAAAGTAGTGGGAAGAGGCTATGGGTTGTAATGCAATGTGTAGTTAATTCCTGTATCCTTTTTGTATGCTGTGGAGTTATTATGTAACTCTGGCCATACTACTGAGGAAGACACATTTCATTCTTTTGATTTCCTTGGCTTTTTTGTCTTTCTTCCCTGTGGCTTCACACTTTTGACCCTGGACATACCAGACTGTTGGGTGTCTTTGTGAAACAGAGACCCCAGTGAGACAAGCAGGTTTAAGTGGGGAGAAGGAGGCAAGCCCTTTTCCTTATTTTTTTTTCTGTTTCATCTTGAACAGGTGGCAAAGTTCCTGAAGGAGGAGGTTCGACCGGCACTGATTCCATACCAAAGCAAGATGGGTGGGAAAATTGAACTGGCACTTTAGGTATAGTCTGCAAATGTGTGTGGGTACAAGAAGATAATAAAAGCCCTACTGACCCAGGTCTATTTACTGTGTCATGTTATTTTGGTTCTCTACAGTACATTTAACCCCCAGAGCTTATAGCCACCTTGATTCCAGATGGGCTTTTCATTCTTTGTCTGCTGTTCGGTCAAGCCTCCATCTATAGTGTGCTGAGTTACTGAGAAACGCTCAATTGTGACAAGGTAACTTTATCACAGCACCTTTTATTGGTCCTTACAGAGCACTGTCAGCTCTTAAAGGCAATGCCAGCTGCCTGGCATTCGTGTAGGACTGACTTGTTGAAGAGCAGAGGTAAGGGGAGCCGAGCCCACTCCTATTTTCATCTTTGTTTCCATGCCCTGAAATTTTCTCCACTGGCGTCTCAAAAGTTGATAAAAGTTTGTCCTGGCTTTCAGAGTACTGTGACTTGGGGAGCAAACAGGCCAAAATAGTAGAAATAATGAAAGAGAGAAGCCGTGGAACTTCTTGGCTCATCAAACAGGTGTTCCTTCAGCGCACCTTTCTTAGTTTAATACTGTAGCTGTGGCTCTGTAGCTTCTGAAAATCATATTTACAGGTGTGGGTAAGAAACCAGTCATTGTGTTTTGGCTGTGATTGTGGTCCTTGGCTGTAGGTGCTTGATACCGAGTGGCAGGTGGACTCTGGCATGTGAAAGTTGTTCTCTACTGCAAGTTTTGTCTGATAAGGAAAGAAAAAAGATAATGGAAATTAACTGAATGCCAGAGAAATTCAAGAGCTTCGGGTTTATCTCTGACATGAATGATTTGTTTTGTAATGTCTGTGCTTTACTGGACATTCACTACTGGATCAAACTCTTCTCCCTTTGACTTAAACTGGAATAATTCCCTTACCTCTTCTTCCACTCTACATCACAGAGCATTTCCCCTTCTTCAGTGCAATAAAAAAGCTCCCTCTTGCCTCTGTTATTTATTCAGACTCTCAGAGATGACATGATAAGTATTACTTGATGATTTTTGAAGTGTGGTTGCTGAAAAGAGTTAAGCAAAGCAGAACTAACTGAAAGAAGCTACCTGCTTGTCCTTCAGGCCATCCTTGTTGAAAGAGGATTTAAAAATACTGTATGTTTTAATAAGGCTTGTCTTTATTAAATAGTCAGTAGTGGGAAGCTTCAGGCTGTGATCTCCTTCCATCGAGACTGCTCTGGCTTCACCTTGCCCCTAGAATATGGCATTCAAAATGTCCCAACCATTTGTGAGTTTGATGGTGTTTAAAAAATTTTGCTTGCTTGTGCTATTAACATTTAATTAGCCATCTGTTTGAAAAGGATAACTCTAATTGAACCCTCGTAATTTTCAGGCTATTACTCAAACGGATGGCCAAGAAAAAACAGACAGATGCGTAAGTCCTCCTTTGGTCCTCTTTCCTCCTTAAAAAAAACTGACCAATGCTGTGTGGAGAGGAGGAACAGCTAATGTATCTTTTCTCATCATTGGAAATAAATCTTTGTCAGGTAGAGGCTGCCAGCTGTGAGCTGTTGGACTTGTTTTCCTGGAAATTTTAAAAAGAGTAACTGGTACAGAGGAGATGTCATCCTCCTAGAAAACCATCATGATGTGCAAATCCTTTAGGAGACATCTTCTTTCTCACAGAGTTGGCAGTGGCACCAGCCAGAGGTTAATTCGCCCCTCTGCTTGGTTGTTGGGAGGAGGTCACCAAGCAGTGCTTCAGCTGTACAGCTCTTGATTCTCCCCCTGTACTTGGCACTGGTGAGGCCACGCTTTGAGTACTGTGTCCAATTCTGAGCCCCTCAGTTCAGAAAGGACATTGAGGTGCTGGAGCAAGTCTAGAGAGGGGCAGTAAAGCTGGTGAAGAGTCTGGAGCACAAGTCTGATGAGGAGCAGCTGAGGGAGCTGGTGGTGTTTAGCCTGGAGAGAAGGATGTTTAGGGGAGTTGTCACTCTTCAACTCCAGGAAGTAGGTTGTAGCCTACTACGGAAGAGGGGTCAGCCGCTTCTCCCAGGCAACCACCAACAGGACAAGGCATAGCCTTAAGCTGCACCAGGGGAGGTTCAGGTTGGACATTAGGCGGAATTTCACAGAATGCGTGATTAGACAGGGTGGTGGAGTCACAGTCCCTGGGGGTGTTTAAGGAAACACTGAACGTGGCACTCACTCAGTGCCGTGGTCTGATTGACAAGGTGGTGTTCGGTCAGAGGCTGGACTCCCTGATCGCAGAGGGCTTTTCCAACCTCATTGATTCTGTGATTCTGTGACATCTTCCTGAGGCCAGGTCACTCTTCGGGCTATTCGGTGCCTGTCCCTGCAGCCCGTGCCTGTGGTGACAGAGCCACCCCGGCGCCTCTCCACGCCTGCCCGGCCGCGCTTCCCGGCCTACAGCCCCCGCCGCGCCGCGCGCCGCCGCCCGCACCCC
>VWZT01001408.1:0-125061 GCA_013397055.1 Pachycephala philippinensis | reverse complement strand
TTGGAAGGGGGGAAGTGGGAATAAAGTAATAACAGTGCCTTGAGGAAATGGAGGATTTTTTAGTGCAAGTAGATGGGAGAGTGAAGCAGTCTTACTGGAATTAAGATCAGTGGGTTTTTAGTAGTGCAAGACTGGGTCTTAAAATCACTCAGGAAGGAACTGTCAGGCTAGCAGGAGTGGGGCTCTGCTGTGCTTTTGCTGAGCTGTTGATCAGAATACAGTTGCTTGCTGGATAATCTGAATTCTAGAGTAGTTTCTCAGCTGCTACAGAGTCTGGAGTGGTGGCCTGGAAAAAAACAGAGACTGGAACAAAATTAAATTTCATTATTTATTTCTGGATCCACACAATGTGTGTGTGATTATCCCTATGCAGAAACAAAGGCTGAATTCCTGCTCTGGAGAATTCATAAAGTAAAAGGAAAGGAAGAGGGTGAGGAGAACCAAGACATGTAATTAAAGAGGTCAGGGTGGGGACTGGTTGTGTCATGTTAATACAATGTTCATTCTGTATTTAACAGATTAAAATGACAAGTACTGCCTTTCTTAGTTCCTGTTTATGATAATATTTTGATAATGTGGTTTGATATTCTTAGGGAGATGTCATTCATAGTGACTCTTCTTCTGAAGAAGGATGAAGGGAATCCCTGAGGGGCAGCAGAGAGGAGGGGTATATTTCTGGAGGAATTGCACTGGTCAGGGAATGATAGAGTTGAGGTGAGGAAAGTACTGCACACCTGCTCAGGACTGAAATTTTAGGGGTCTCTGCTAATGTTGTTTAGGTTTTTCTTCTTTGCACTACTTTTAACCTGTCACCTTCCCCCAAGATGGGATCTTTTGCCAATCTCAGTGTTCTAAAGGACCGTGACAATCTTAAAAAACGGGCAATAATCAAAATATTTAGCTTTTAAAAAGTAATGTGTCTTACCTAAGGTGACATGGTAACAGTAGAGATTATTAGCTGAGAGAGAGCTCTCTGTATGAGTCTTAGTCCCATTCTTGGTGAATTGATTTGTGTGTTGCAAAATTGTTTCCCATGTTTGGTATTTGGGATGCTTTGACAAAGGAATTGGTGATACCGTGTTTTAGGCAATAACTGTTTTGGAAATGGTTGGAATGATGCCTCTTGCTGGATGTTAATTGCAAACTTCTCACCAACACGTCAGAAGTAATGAAAACTTTAAAAAAAAAAAAAATCCTAAGGAGCATTGGAACTTTCTCTGCAGTAGTAAAGTTAAAGTGCTTTGGTTTTGGTGTGTGTGGTCCTACAGCTCCTCTAGCTAAATCAGCAATGACCCTTTCTGGTGATCTGTATCACACTGGTTATTCTAGATCGTACCCTAATTCAAATGGATAAGATACAGAGAATTTGCAACCGTCCAGTAGGAGGAGGTAAACAGACAGCTTCATTCTGTGTTGTGAGTACAGTGTCCTAAGTGTCCCTTAAGAGACGGAGAGGTGTTGGTACTTCAGGTTTGTGTCCTCAGCCACTCAAAGACTTGCCTGAACTTCTTTCTCTGCCACTTTTTATCACAGGGTCGAGGGTTTTGATACATAAAGCTTACACAGGGTGAGTATCTGGGAGGCTGGGGAAAATCTCACTTGTCAGCTGTGTTGCTGTTGACACCGGGTAGGGAGGAGAAAGATGTTATCCTGCCACATTTGTTTTGTCTTTGAGGAAGTCTCAGATTTTTTTAAACTGGAGTGCAACAAGTTACATTGGTAACAGGGCAGTTTTGTTTCCGACTTAAGAAAAACACTCTGGGAGAAATGCAAACATGCTTGTTTTATGAGATAGTTGGAGAGAAGAGAGTATATTGGTATTAGTATGACTACAAGAACTGTTGTTACTGCCCAGTCAGTGCTGGCTAGGAAGTATTGGATGATTCAGAGATGAGAGAAAAAGTCATAACCTGATAGTCCTTCTTTTCTGGAGAAGAAATCTTCCTGATCCCCAGAATCAGGAAATATCAGAGGTTTTGTCTTGTTACAAATGTTAACAGTCATTGTATATTTTGCTTTTTCTCCTCTTAAGTTATCTGTGCATATAAATTTCTGCAGGAGCAAGATCTAAGTAGTCCAACATGACATGCTAGATAAGAGCTTTGCAAACAGTCCTGAGAGGTGTTTTGAGTGTTACTAACCTCTTCAGGAAGTTGAGTCCTGTAAAGACAGAGCCCTGAAGGAGAAAAGATGTGAATGTTGTGGGATATACTTGCCTTAAAAGCCATGAAGCGAGACCTGCTTAGTCCTGCGAAGTGAATCTGACTTTTTTTTGCGAATACCGGAGCAAATGGTGACAAAACAGAGCTACAGGAGAGTGACCTGAATCGAGCCTTTCCTGTGCCTCACCAAGGTAACAGCAAACCCTGACAGCTGAACCTCTGCAAATCCTCTGAGGCTGTATCAAGGAACAGCCGTTCTGCAGGCCCTTGTTCCATTGTCACTGGAAGCAGTAGGATGAGACCAGCTTGAGAATCAAACTTCCACCTGTGTGAGCCTACAGGGCTGGTGATGGAGAGAGCCTCGGATGGCACTGCTTGTCACCACTCGGGACAGGAGTGTGAGATAAAACACTTCGTAATGCCCGACTTCAAATAGCTGTCAGTAGTGTCTTTCAACCTTTCTTTGATTGGTGCAGCCCTGCATCTCTAACAGAAATATTTTCTTTCAAGCTTCTGAATTGAAATGAAACTGGACAGTTGTGGTTGCTTTCCACAGACATCTCATAAATAGTTTGCAGCCTTGCAATGGACCAGAAGGTAAAAAGCTCTTCTGAAAATGTTTTGGGAAAATAAATTTCTATAGAGTTCTGCAGAAGTGCCCTGGTCCTGCACTGTGCTTATTTGGGTGAAGGTGCCCATTTATTGTGCAGTACTTGACTCTCATGGAAGATACATTTGGAGTCTCCTTAGACACTAATCAGAAATCTTTCGTTTATATTTGCATAGTGGTGTCTAACATGGAATTGGCCTCACCCTAAGTCTTGAAGACTAGGGTGACTGCAGGCCTGCCTTTTTTGGCACGTACAGGTTTTCATGCCTCTGTGTTGGAAGCAAGGAGAATTTTGCAGTACAGAAAGGGTGAACACCATGCTGTTTTGTATCCTGGCCTCTTTTTCTAACTTAATTTGATGCAGATAGAAAACCCCAAAAACTGTTGTTCCTATACTCGATTGTAATCCTCCTGTGTGAGTTGCAAGGAGCACTCTATATTCCTTTCGTGTATCTTTTCACCACTCAAATAATGGGAGTGCTGGGAAAGGGGGAACTCCTCCTCTGATCCCAAGGGTCTTGGCTAACAAGAGGTTCTCCACAGAGGTGCAGTTCATGCTTAGCTGGCATGCTGTTTGCTTTGGAGCCAGGTAAATAAAAGGCAATTCTACTCTGGGAATAAAATATCTGTTGATATGTAGGAGACATCTGCATTCTACATAACTAGGTGTTATGTAGGGGTTTTTCTGAGACAAATTTGACACACAGAACTGTGATCAGGAAGTCCATCTGAGGTCTGTCTGTCCAATGCATAAGCGGTAAGGAAGCAGGATTCCGCTTTTTCACATCCTTATTTTCAAAATGGAGATGCAATGGGAACAAAACTGAAAGTTACTTGTTTTGTTCCTTTTGTGTAAACTGAGAATCAGCAGCTTCAGCTCCACTGGGGCTCTCTCTGTCATTGCAGTGGGCATTGCTGGACACCGAGCAGTGCAAGGAGCAGAACTGTTGCATGGAAATACCTTTTGGTTACATTTCTACACTGCATTACATTTCCAAAGAGGCCAGGAATCTACAAGGTGCTTTATGGCAGGAGACACAGAGTTCCAGTTTACCTTTTGCTGTCTCTGTTGGTTTAGCAGTGCCCTGAGGCAGCTGGGAGGAAACACTTTTCCCTGCCACATTCCTGCTGTCAGTATGTGATCCCAGTTGGTGACTGGGCAGCACTGGAGTCCTGGGTCGTGCCTCTGAAGTCAGTGACATAACGTGCCAGCAGCTTGCCCTCCCGCCTGCCTGCCCACCTGGCTCTGCAAGCCTCCTTGTTGCTGCTCTCCAGGTCTTGCATCCCCCTTTTGAGACCTGTCCTAGGCTTTTGGTGTATCTGGTTCCCTTCCAGTGCCACAGGGAAGTGGACTGAGAGCAGTTAAAGTTCCCAGCTCTTCGTTCCCAGTTGTGTTGTTGAGAGGAAGCATGAAGGCCACCTCAGCACCTCCGGGCTGCATTTGTATGTGTTGCTCAACACCCAAAGCAGTGTGAAGCTGGTCGTGGTTTGTAAGCCTTGAACAGAAAGTTTGGGATGAGCCAGGTTCACTAACACCACATTAACCAGGAGCTGGGGTGTGTCCGTGTCTGGGATTCCGTATTTTTTACAAAGCCAGGGTGTGAGGGCCAGGAACTCTCTGCATCTTGTCTGGCCCTTGGTCAGGTGTGTGGCTGCGCTTTGCTCACTTACATGTTTGTGAAGCTGGAGTTTTCTTCTGACTCTGTGTGCAAAGCAAATATTGACTTGTGGACTAATGGCATTTGCAGCTCCAGGATATGGCTTTGCCTGACCTGAGGGAGACACTGATGGGGGAAGGGAAGGAAGGCCAAGGGCATCCTGCTGAGAGTTTCCCTTGGACATTTCATTGAGCAAGTCAGGATTTGAGTTTGGAAAATGTAAGTTTTCTGTTTGTGAGAGAAAGAATTTGAACTGCCTGATTCATGCAGAGCTTTTGTCTGATTTCTGAGAGAGGGAGATGTTAAAGTGGATCCAATCTACTTGGGATTTCAAAAGCTGAGCTAGAAGAGGCTTCTAGAACTACACCTAAGTGCATAGCCTCTTGATGGCTACTGTGACTTTCAATCACTTTTCTCTCTTCCAAAGCTTTTTTTCTTAATAAGGGAAGAGAATAGAGAGCAGTGGAAAACTTAGCCGATAGTCCAGAGGTGGCAGTGGGATTTACTGCATGCACTGTTGCTTTCTGTTCATTAAACATAAAGGAAAACAGAGTTTTTCCCATACTAGCTTACTGCCAGAAGAGGTGTCATAGCCGTCAGAACAGAGGTGCAGTTCTTGTAACGGTGGATGAAAATTATTTTAGAAAGAATTGTTATGCTTGTTCTGCTCTTTCTGATGATACTCAGTAGAGGCTCCTGCATAGTTACTGGTTGTAGAGTTCTCAGGATACAAAAACATTGCTTGGTAAAATGTTTGTCTTCTGCACAGTCTGCTAGAAGTACGTTGTCTTTTTGGTGAATCTTTTTTTTTTGTTTTGTNTTGGTTTTTTTTTTTTGTTGTTGTCGCTGTTGCTAAAATCAGTGGAGGAAGAATGCTCCTCGGAAGGAGTTTCTGTCCCAAAATAAACATCCTACTGAAAGGGTCCAGACAGCATCATTTTATGCTTAGCACATCCAGGCACTACCACCACAGGCTTAGGTGGAGATCATGTGGCGAAAGAGGCCAAGCAAGTAAAACACAGGCAGCAGGAGATTGCTGTCTGGTGTTTTCCAGGAGCCAGGTAATTGAAATCTCTCATACTACAGCTGTGGGGAAGAGCCACTGTGTCCAGAGGAGGCACAGGATTGCCAAGTGGAAGTAAATTTGCTGGACTCCTTTGCAAACACCAATTTCAAAAGGACACCTGCACTGGAAAATAAACTAATTGGATATAATCCTGTATGGTGTGTGTTTGCAACTCCAACAACGGTGTTGCAGGTGGAGTTCTTCAGATGGTTGTTCCTGATGCTGACTGCATGCTTCCTTTGCAGTCTTCTTTTTCAGGTGCACACACATTCATTACACCTGTCTTCTAGCAGGCTGGAATCCGTGGTGGTGTGATTTGTTTTGGACTCTGAATTCAAAAAGTAAATGTGTGAATAACAAGTATCATTTGCATTTTAGCAAAAAGTACATTTCTTTCAAAATGTGAAGACTACCTGTTGTGTGACCAAAATTGCTTCATATAAGAAACTTAAATTGCCTTCAAACATGGGAGATGCTCCTTAATGTGTGGGTGAAACTGGTTTTAATTTTGTAGTACTGAGGGTTTGGGAGTTGCCATTCATACTTTTTGGATCTGATGTGTTTTTTCCTTTGTATTTCTTACTGTTGCTTGTTTTCAGAAGTGTGTACATTGCAAATAACAGCAATTTCACACATGTGGTTTCATAAGCTTTGTGGAGCCCCTTTCATTACTTGCTGTCTCCTGGCTAGGAGAGCTTGTGAGTTGCTTTAGGTCTATAACCCTCAGTCAAAGGAAAGACCTTACCATGTCATTCCCATATACCAGGTATCCTCCTCCTGGCTCGTACTAGGTGGTGCCTGGCTGTGTCAGGGAATCTTCTTCCCAGTTCCTGGGATGCTGGAAGGGCTGGTGCGGTGGCCTCAGCACCTTCTCTTGGAGACACCTGGCTCTGTGGGCAGTGTCTCCGTGTGCCACAGCAGGATCCTTTCCTTGGCATGATTCATGCCTCTCACCCTGCCCTTCTGCACAACCATGCCAGCAGCAAGGTGAGCCTCACGCTCTCTCTGGGCTCTGTCCCAGATGGGTGCTTGCAGGAAGGTTTCTATGGGAACCAGGGGCAGGAAAAACCTGCCCACCAAGTTCAGTGCTCTAATGTCAGGGACAGGAGAGCAGGCAGGGGAGTGATCTGCAGCAAGGCGGAGGCCAGTATGTGATGACGTGGACAAGGGAAGGTGTTCCATCTGCTACAACTGTCTTGGGACAAGGAGAGACTAACTCAGCACTCTCCTGCCCTGTTTCCAAGCACTGTGGTTAATTCCTTTATTATGGGGTTTTTTCCCAGCCACATGCCTGACACCCTGGCCTGGCTCCTCCACAGCAGTTTGGGTCAGCAGTGGTTGCGCACGCAGTGAAGGTTAATAATGGCTGAGGGGAATCCCTACTCACAAGCTTGAGGCACTGAGGGTGGGTTTGGCACACAGGCAATGTGCAGCATGGCAGATGCACCACATGGTGACTGCATTCCTAGTAAAAGTCATTGGTAACAGGGTTAACTGGGTGAGAGCAGGCTGGGGAGAAGGACACGTTGCAGGCTCAGGAACGGAGCAGCCATGGTTGCAAGGCAGTGAAAAAAGCATCAAAATACATTCACAGTGATGTTGAAAGGAAAGTAAGTATTGTCAGCCAATTTACCTGCTTGGGGTACACACTGTGTGTGTTCCCATGTAATATGAGCATGCAGATGCTCATTTGGTAATTGTTGTTACGTCTTCAACTACTCACAGGAGAGTTGGTGCTGAGGGAACAAATGGGACTAGAGTGATTGGGAAGAACAGACAAACATTTACAGAACTGGTGGATATGCAACTGACCATCCTGTGGACAGCATTACTTCTCAGAAACAAAAGCTGGATTTTATTTTTTTGTTTGTTTGTTTCTTTGTTATTCTTTTTGCCCTAAGAGTTGGAACAGAGTGTCTCTTCATCCATGCTGGTCTTTCTCCAGCAGAGAGCTGTTTAAATCTGCAAGGAGGAAACCTTATCATTTGTGTTCCCAGACACAGATGTTTTTTATCCTTTTGCAGTGTTGTACAAGTGCTTATCTTGGAGTGCTGTAGCAAGTCACTTCCTGGCTGCAAGTGCTCACTGGAAAGCTCGCTGAGATGCAAAGGCAATATAACCTTGTACTAATCAGCACTGTGAAACCACTTGGATAGGGCTTGTGGGATGAATCCCAGGGGTTCCTCCTTTTAGCACCTTACAGTTATAAGTAGCTTTACTGAAAAGGGAAGCTGGAAAAACCGTCCTGGATGTGCAAATGTTAGTTTCTCCCAGGTTCTTTCCCAAGGAAGTGTGAGTGACTGATATATCCCAGCACTGGCTTTATCTTCTTGGTAGAGGTGGCTCTTGCTGTCTCCCACACACAAATTGTAAGGTTGATCTTAAAGTCCAGAATCTCTCTCTTTGATTACTGAACTATTCCACTGTTTTCCTGGAAATCCCCATAGAAATCCCCATAAAAATCTCTGTTAACTAGTGTCGGGAAAGCAAGGAGGAGAGCTCTATTGCCTGATTTAGTTCAGAGGAGCCTGGTTCCTGACTCATTGCAGAGGTACTTGATAGCATCTTGTCCACATCCACGTCCTTCAGGGAGTTGTATTCCACAGCCCTACACACTTTACTCCTGTGCTTTTTGGTGCTACTCCAAAAATCTCTTTTGGACTTATTGCATCTAATGATACCCCCTTAAACCTTTTTCACCATTCCTGTTCCTTCTTCATGGTTAGTGTCTTCAGAGAATGATGAGGTGTAGTGTGTTTTTTTAGTTTACATAATTAAATACAGGACTCACAATGTGCAATGGAAAAGGTATTAAAAGTTGACTTGTTTTTTGACATTCTTTCAACCAGCAATGCTGTTTTTTTCACAAGAAATTTGGAAAATGACAGTGTGCTCTTTCTAGCTGGTCAGTAGGTATGAAGCCAAAGGGAAATTCCAGTCTCTGGATTTTATTTCTTCTGGGGATGGAACTTAAATTAGGAATTTAATTTTCATGTGAGGATGTTGTGTGTGCGGGGTCTGTCAGTCCCCCACCATGTTCTTAGATGCTAATTGGATTCTCTCATCACCCTTTTTTTTCTTTTTATAACAGGAGTGTAACGTCTCACCTCTGTGGACAGCATTTCTGGACCTGCTGACACCTGTGCCGCTCAGCCTTGCCTCGTGCAATGTCAGGTGAGCACACAGAAATGGCCACAGTATCTTCCCACTTGGTTGCTTGCTCTGTCTTCAGCTGAAACTTCGTAACGAAGGTTTCTGGTTCCAAGAGCCTTTCTTTACATGAACATACTTTCTGATCAGATTGAGAGAGAGGAAACTTTGTGACCCAGCAGCCTTTTCACTCAGGGTGAACTCAGTTCCGTCTTTTACCATGCAGAAGCTTTTTCAGCCATCGAACAGAGAGGAAGAAGGAGGTTGAAATGTGGTCTGCCTTCCCCATTTTTCATTAAGATTTACTTGGTCCTGTTCTCCTCCCAAGATTTCCCCCAGAGTGAGTGGCTCACAATGACTGTGAGAGACTTTTGCTGTACAGTGGTAGCTCTAGGGCAGGCAGAATGCTGAAGAATAACTGGAGTTCAGTTGTGGATTTCTGAGATACAAGCTTTACTAAAACTAGGTCTTCTCCTTACAGAAGCCAACTTTCCCACCCTGTACTTTTTTCTAAGCCTTCCTCCCTGGTCCAGCTGGTTATTTCAGGCAACATAACCCTAGGGAGGCTATGCTTCAAAGCCAAGTAAACCTTTGTCTTGCTGATAGAACAGTAGAAGACTTGGGACATGTTTATCTGCTTCAATTGCAAGCCTTGATATCTGCTTGTATTCCAAGGAAAGCTGTTCACTGGGACTCTACCTGAGACTGGAAGGATGCTTGTCTTGAACACAAAAAGACCAAGATTATGGGCACGCTTTCATTGCTGCAGCTCTCTATACACCGTCTGACAATATCCCAGCCCGCTGGGAAAAAAGGGAGCAGTTGAGCATCTTTCTGAGGGGTCTGATTTTCCATTCTGGTGCCTGGGTGACAGAGTTTCAGGGAACTCTGGAGTGCTGCTGATGCTGGTCCATAGGAGGCATTTACTTCTGCAAAACAGTAGTTATTTGGTGATGATTCCCCTGGCTTGTTGCTGATCACACAGCATTTCCAAGCAGGTGAGCGATCATATGATGCCATGGAACTGTTTCTCTTCCCTAAGAATTGCTTTCTTAGAGGGAACTCCATTTGGCCTTTTTGCCTCTTTTGCTCAATAATAAGGAACAAAACGATCTGAAATTACTGGCTTCCTTGGTGAAGTGGGAGCTGTCTCAGTGTCTAGAGTAGCAGTAGCAACAAACTGATGAGTGAGTCCTTCCCATGCTGGACAGTGTGTATTGAGTGTATCTTCCAAGGGTGTTCTTCCAGGTTTTCACTGCTATGTGTTGATCTCTTTCTGTTTAGGCCATCACACTCCCTCTGCTGGGGGTCCCTTCTCAGCACTCACACCCAGCATTTGGCCTCAGGAGATCCTGGCAAAATACACACAGGTACAGTGTGGGGCAGAGTGGGGATGTTCTCTGGCTCTGCAAAAGTAGAGGGATCCGGGTGTTTTCTGGTGGTCTCTGAAAGCCACAGGGAAAAGGAGGGAGAGGTGCACTTTTCCTCCAGTGCTTTGGTTGTGGATTTCTCATGTTTTGGGGTTGCACCCTGGCTCTCGCAAGAGGATCTTGCAGAGTATGAAGAAACTTGTGTGGATTATTTCCCTGTTGCTTTGCAACTATTGCTCCACTGTAAAAATGTTGACACCCTCAGGGAGCCTCTGTCATCATCAAGCTACTCTGGATGGCTTGTGCATGGCAGGAAATGCTAGCCTTGAACTTGTCACCAGGTGGGTAGAGCAGGAAGGAAGGAAGCAGCTGTGGAATTTTGTAACTTAGCCACAGTGTTTGCTGAAACCAGAGTAAAGCGCTTTGTGGAGCTATGTGGGCAGTGCTTCTTGCTTCTTGGGTGCTGCCCGGGTGCAGCGCTTGCGGGAGTCCCCACAGGAGGCGCGGGTGGCCTTGCAGGAAGGGGAGAGAGCAGTAGGTTTTTACTCCTGAAAAAAGCCTGGTTGTAACCTCCAGTGTGTATCCCCCACTATGCCCCAATGCCAACCATGAGCACAGATGAGGAAGGTTGAGATTTGGGTCCTGGACCTTAAGTTTCTTTGGCCTATCATTTGGACTTGCATCACTGGTGCAAATCCCAGTTTTGCCCACTGCCTTTCAAAGGAAATTTGAGAGCAACAGGCAGGAGATGGAGTGGTGCAGGGAGCTGAATTTGCAGCGTTTGTGCAGAGGTAACAGGAAGGACTGCTGTGTATTAGTGATGCAGACCGTAAAGACCACTTTAGCTGGTGTGTGTATATTCCTCAGTCCATGAGGAGGGCTGCGTATCCCTCCAGGTGGGAAGTTCTGATCTTGATAAGATGGTGAGCTCAAGTCCTGCTGGTAAAATCTGTACAGTTTTTTTCCATGGAGAAGTCAAAATGGGAATGGCGTGCATCATTTCCTCATGTGGGAATTGTGGTGGGAGGCTTTAAAAATTGAAGGGCAAGGGGTCTAGCTGCTCAGAGGGCACAGTGTGGATAGTGGTGGGATAGGGCAATATCCACGTGTCTGTGTTCAGTAATTCAATGATAAACTGCTGAAAATGTCTGTTTTCCTTCCTCGCATCTCCCAGAAAGAAGAATCTGTCGAGCAGCCAGAGTTCCGCTACGATGAATTTGGTTTCCGAGTTGACAAGGAAGGTAAAACCAGTCCTGACCCTCCAACCTGCATTGTGTCCAGCCCTTCCCATGCTTTCAAGTGTGGCAGGGTTTTGCAACTCTTCTGTGCTAGATCTTGTCTACCCACCTATTTCTGTATCCTACCATTTGTAATCAAATGCATTAGACATGCTGGCCTTATAGAAGTCCAGAGGATAGACCATGCAGCAGTCATTTCCATCCCCTTACGCTTGTGCTACGGGTAAGAGGGAGAAAAGTTGGGAAGTTACCATTTCCATTAGCAGCTGCATGCTAGGGAAGGGCAACTTCCCCAGTTCACAGTGGGATCTCCATTGTGTTCAGTAGCACTGCAAGGGCTCAGAGCAGGCACAGTGAAATGTGCTGTCTGTTGAAAAACTCACAGCCAAGGGGAGTGGTGGTACGTTCTGCCCACCTCAGTATCTTGGCAAAGTGTGGGGCAAATGGTAGGGGAAAAGCCTACGTCCTCATTTTTCTGCAAGCTGTGAAGGCAGGCAACCAAATAGAAGGAGGCATAGAGTGCTATTGCAGCTGAGCATTGAGCTACAACAGCTGGCTGCCTTAGCAAAGAGGAAGGGAAAGGAGTGGGAGATACAGGAATTGTTTCATGTGCTCTGGGGGTCATTCCCAGGGCTCAGGCTATATAATGTAAGGGCAGAAGTTGTTTGCACGTGTGCCCTGAGGCATCTTGAGTCATAGACTCTTTGAAGCAATGACCTGAAGATGAGGACAGAACACAGAGCATTTTTTTCAGCCAGAGCATTTGATAGACCTGTGCATTATAAAATCAGCAGAAAGATTTGGAGCACATTGTTAGGATGTATTATATGATGAAGGACAGAGTGCCTTATGTCAAACCTGTCCTTGTGCTAAAGTATCTATTTTAGGAAGCCAGCCTCAGGTTAAGGTGCTTTCTTATTGTGAATTTGGAAGTGTCCTTATTAAAGCTTTTTTGGTGATTAAATATCCCCAAAGTTAACATTTTGCACCTCATTACTTCTGTGAGCATATAGATTCTGCTTTCCAGCTCTGAGGCTTGCTATGCTTTTGTCAACCTGATTTACAGATCCTTACAAAACCCAGCAGGATAACTGCTGCCAGGATCTTGTTTAATTCCAGCCACACTGTGCTCTAAATCATGAGTAAGTAGAGACTAGAAGCCTGCTGATAGCTGCTGAGTTCTCAAGGTCCCAAGCCTTTTGCTTATGACCATAAAATTTGCTGCATGGAGTAGGCAGCTAGAAACCAACCTTTGCCTTTCCATGCTCTGACTGGAAGAAATCAGTGCTTTGAATGTGCTTTTTTCAAATGGCCATCCTGTTCCCCACCCCACCTTGTGTTCATTTCCGCTCCTGTTCCCTCTCTCACTCGTCTCCATTCCTTTCCCTTCTGTCTGCTGAAGCAGATGGTGCTGAGCCAAACTCCAGCAAGCTTTTAGGGGTCCCACTGACGGAGGAGCCACAGCAGAGGCTCAAGTGGCAGGCTCATCTGGAATTCACACACAACCATGATGTGGGTGACCTTACCTGGGACAAAATTGAGGTCACCCTGCCACATTCAGACAAGCTGCGCTCCCTAGTGCTGGCTGGCATCCCACATAGCATGAGGCCACAGGTGAGAGTGCTGCCTGTTCTGGGCAGGTGCTCCTGCCTGGAGTACGAGATCATGGAGGAGGATCTCTTGGTTGAGAGAGTGCCAGATTATGGCTTTCTGCGGCTGGCTGAGTGACTTGTATTATCTCTGTTCACCTTGTCTCCCCAGCTGTGGATGCGCCTTTCAGGGGCTTTGCAGAAGAAGAGGAACTCAGAGATGTCATATCGGGATATCGTGAAAAACAGCTCTAACGATGAAACCATTGCTGCCAAACAGGTAGGAGATACTTCCGAGTGATGAGTGGGAAGAAAGGCAAGATTTGCTGTGTGAGGAGGAAGGGCTGTCTGCCTGACACCTGCAGCAGGGGCAGTTGGGAAGGATGTGTGGTTAAATCCTGCCAAAGCTTAATCCTGTGGGGCATATTTCTCCTGTGTTTTTTTGGAATAGCAATTGTTTAGCTCTGCCCTTTCCTGGGACAGCAGGGAAAGGGTTTGATCCATGCTACTTGCAATAGAAAGAAATGCTGCAGTTGCATCTCAGCAAACATCCTGATACTGAGGGAAGGGAAGGGTGAAAGATTGACAGGTGCACCTCTGTTGAGGTTGTGGCAGCTGTTTTCAGGGCTTGTCTTTGTTCCCCCGAACACCAACAAGACTATTAAAGGGTGTTTTCCCTCTTCCTTTGACCTCACAGATTTGGCCAGGTTGTTGGTTTTTCTCTGGAATACGTTTGTTGGGAAGCCATGCTTGAAATCCAAGCAGAGGAAATTCCCAACTAGTGTATGTTTACTGTTGTCAGTGGTGAAACTAGGGTCTGAGTTTAGATAAGTATTTCTAGGGATTTGGCAAGTCACTGTCTGCACTGGCATTTTCCCACATGTCAGTAAAGGCTGTTAAACTGACCCCAGGTGCTTGGACCACCGTCTTTGGTGCCTGAGGGCTTACAGGTGGGTGTGGGAAGGCAGAGTTGCTTGAGGCAGGAGGCAAGGGGAAGGTGCAGTTTTTCAGATGCTGCAAGCTGACTCTGTCCTTGTTTATGGCTGCCTGACAGATTGAGAAGGACTTGCTACGCACAATGCCCAGCAACGCCTGCTTCTCCAACATGAACAGCATCGGGGTGCCACGGCTGCGCAGGATACTACGGGGACTTGCCTGGCTCTACCCAGACATTGGTTATTGCCAGGGCACTGGCATGGTAAGCTGCTTGCAGAGTGTCTTTGTGACAGGGATCAGTTTGTCTGTGGTTGCTACATCGGAGCAAATGATTTGAGGTAGTGCTGCCAGGTGGTCTCCAGATGAGCTGAGGAGAAATCCCTTCTACCTGGAATACTTTTCCTAAGGAAGGGAGAGCAGAGTAGCACCACACATCCAAAGATATGGAAGACTTTGGTCCATCTGTTGGGGAGGGGGCAGTCATGATACTGAGGAGAAGCCCCTTCAGTGGAGACTGCAGGAGAGGTCCAGCAGAAGGAAGATTTTCATTACCTAGATCTATCTCTCCATGTGAGAAAGTGGGGAAAGAGTTCTGTTCCTCTTAGGACATGCAGTTTTTTTCCTTCAAAATCGTAGGTGGCTGCCTCTCTGCTGCTCTTCTTGGAGGAGGAAGATGCCTTCTGGATGATGTGTGCTATCATCGAGGAATTGGTTCCTGCCTCCTATTTCAGCACCACCCTTATGGGCGTGCAGACAGACCAGCGTGTCCTGCGGCAGCTCATCGTGCAGTACTTGCCCCGCCTGGACAAGCTGCTTCAGGAGCACGACATTGGTAAAAGTGTGCCCTAGAAACCATAGCTTTTCTTGCCAGGGTGACATGCAGACAAAGAGTATTGTTCTTTTTTCACAAAGGGGAGCATCAGGGAGAGGAGCAAACCTCCTGACCCGCGAGGCAATGCATGGAGGACAGCCCTTAGAAGAGTCCACCTTCACTGGTTGACTGACTTCTTCTGTTGTGATTATTTTTCATGTCTCTGTTCACAGAGCTCTCCTTGATCACCTTGCACTGGTTCCTCACCTCTTTCGCTAGTGTTGTCCACATCAAACTGCTGCTGCGTATTTGGGACCTCTTCTTCTACGAGGGCTCTCTGGTGCTGTTCCAAGTCACTTTGGGCATGCTAAGTATGAAGGTAATTTCCATCTCCTTTCCCTCCTTTTGTAGTACTTCAGTGTTTAATTCTGAGATTTAGGGGCAAGAAGGTTTTGTATCCACTTGCTGTATGTGGTTTGGGAGCGTGTTAGGGAAGGCAACTTCCTGCCGCCTTCAGAACTGGAGGCTGTGAAAAACTTCTGAGGCACTTCACAGAAATTAGATAGATTGCTGTTTCCTGTGCATATCTAATTTGTTGCTACATAATTAAACCTCATCAGCTGCCATCCTCTAATCAGTCTAGCTCCCACCCTGAGGGTTCGTCTTACCTAAACCTAAACCGAGATACCTCTTGATTTTGCACAGTCTGGGAGGAGAGAGAAAGCCAAAGTTGTGATCATCCGGGAAGTTTTGGATGGCACTGCTAAATGTTCTAAGAGATGAGCATTGTCCTGACTGCATTTGGTTTGGCTGGCACGATCTTTTCCTTTTTTCTGTGAAAAACAGTTTTGTATTCAGTTTGCTGTGTGAAGGGCAAAGGTGATCCTGCTGGGAGTAAGGGGAACGTGGAGCACAGTTTGACATGATCGGTGGTCTAGAGTGCAGCTTCCATTCTCTTATCCCTAGCAAGATCCCTGCTGTGACCAGTCCTAGTGGTTAGTGCAGAATAGGTTTGGGTTTGGTTTTCTGTGCTGATTTGATTTTATTTCAATGATGAATGCAGTGATTCAAAAAAATGCTGGCTAGAATTCTGGGAGGAGAGGGCAGTAGAGCAGGAAAATATGCTGTTCCCCTCTCAAAAGTAGCTAGGACTTTTCCTGCTAAAGGATTTTTTATGGAATTTTCTAGTTGTACCTGCCCAGGCTGTACACTGAATGTAAAACTGCGTGTAGCAGCCTCAGGAGCACAGCTGTCATGTTCACTGCTCCATGAGGCAAAGATGACTGTTGTTGCAGGAGGATGAGCTGATCCAGTCCGAGAACTCTGCCTCCATCTTCAACACACTGTCAGACATCCCGAGCCAGATTGAGGATGCAGATGTGTTGCTGCGGGAGGCCATGCGCGTGGCCGGCTCGCTGACGGATGTGGCGGTGGAGACCCAGCGCCGCAAACACCTGGCCTACCTCATTGCTGAGCAGGGGCAGCTGCTCAACTCCAGCACCACTGTCAACAATCTATCCAAAGTGAGTGCACGGAGTCCCACCTGCCTCTGCTGCTCCCTTTTTATCATTCCCTTACGTATTCCCACCCAATTTCGGTTTGTGAGCAAGGGGTCCTCCTGTTTGGGAGGATTTTTGGCTCCAGGATAATTGTTATCTAGTGGAGAAAATGTATTTGAAAGTTCGATACCAATGAAATGCTGCCAGATCTGTCCTGGTTGATAAATCCCCAGATGAAAGGGATATTAGCATTGATTGTAATGATCATTCATGAGAGTTATGATGAAATGTGATGCATTTCATTAAGGGAAACTAAAAGAAACAACATACGCTTTTGGCAGAATTTGCTTGAAGCACACAGAGAGTAGAAACTGGATTTAATCCTTTAGTAAGAAACTTGTATGCCTAAAATAACCTTGAAAGGTAGAGTCAGAAAACAGCAGCCGCTGCTTTTGAGAAGCTGAATTAAAAATGCGCCTGTGTTTAATCCTGGACTAAAATCTACAGTTGCAGACAAGACACTCAGGCAATTCTAAAATGTAATAGCCATCCACTTAAAAATTTATATGCAATTACACGTGGAACTGCTTTTTACAACAAATAGAATTAAAATTAAAATTATTTACATGGATTGTGGTTGATTCTTGAACATCAATTTTGCTTTTATAGTCATTAAGGTATAAATAACCTGTTGCACATGGAGCAGATGAAGCAGTAGAGCTGATTCAATGCATTAGGACTAGAACTCCTGTCTCAAACTGCCAGTTCACTGGCCTGCCCCTTCTGCTGGTAGTTGTCAGGACCCCTTGCCCAGAGCTGACTGGTTTGGAGGGTTCCTTTATTTTATTTCTGAAATCTGTCCTAATGTGTGCACTTTGTTCTCTCTCTTCCCTCGCCCTCAGATTGTGCGGCGCAGGACTCAGCGCAGGAAATCTGGCATCACCTCTCTGCTTTTCGGTAAGGACAATCCTGCACCTTTCATATGTAGTTGGTGGCTACAGCAGCTTAGGAAGGAGAGGAGCAGGCAAAGCAGGGAAACATTGGGACAGAGGGATTGGAGAGGAGGGAGTCAGAACTGAAGAATGAGAGGGAAGAAGTGCAGTTTACTACTTGCTTTCATTGATTTGAGCTCAGAAAGTAAATTTTAGGTTAGACAGTCCATGAATGGTGACCAACAGCACGTGCAGCTCAGCCCAGCTGTAATATCCTTCTTGCACTGACCAACGGGTCAAATACATTTTCTGGCAGACCTTATGCAGTCCACAGTCTGGATATGGTACTCTCTGATCTTACTCTGCTCAATTCAGGTACATCTCTGAAGATCTGAGACAGGGCAAAATGTCTAGTGTGTCACCCATCAAAATTATAAATGAAAGCATCATTAAATTTTCCCTTACTTATTCTGAGAGTTTGATGTCGTGAATGCTTTTGACTCTTAATTTTCTTCACTTATGAGCCAAGCCAGCACATGTCCAGAAAGGGTACAGTCAGAATAGCTTTTGCATGGGTTTAAGAGTAACTTATTTCTTGACTCCATAAGAGCCCTCTCCGCTGTAAGCCTTACTGCCATCACCTTACTTGAAATTGGCTAGCTTTCTTGAAATTGCCACATGTCACCACAGGAATTGTTTTTCCGGAAGAGGACAACATACTGAATTTACAGGGCTCAAACAGTGTTCCTGTTGTGGTTGAAAAGGCCTGAATAAATCTAAAAATGGGCTTTACTGTTCTTTCCAGAGAGCAGCTTTTGTGATGTTCTCCAGGAAGCTGATATACTGTCAGAGGCTTCCTACGAGCACACAGAGCATTACATAGAAAAATTATTGTAGAATATCCACAATGCTGTAAAGTCAAGCATGCAGAAGTGAAGAAACACAGGAGATTTCTTGTGCAACCTAAACTCAGAGCTTTTGTATGTAATGTTATCATACAGTTCAGTCAGTACAGACTGAACTGGCAGGAACTTGGCTGCCACATGTATCTGTCCTGTGTCTCAGTCTCCTTGACTGTGTTTGAGTATTTTTATGAAGGTGATAGTGAGTTATACGCATGCACAGAGATAAAGTTTAAGTTGAAGCTTCAAAATATATTAGTGGTAGAACCAAGATAATTGATAGGGTTTTCTCATTTTAGTGGGGTTTCTGTGCAATGACCATCATGTGTTTTAGCTAACATTATTCTTAATATTTAAAATGTTGGTTAAAACTGAGAAGTTGTCATCCTGCAGCAGTTTACCACAATGGAAAAATTCAGCCCAAGTGAGAGGAAGGAAAGCTTGGGTGTGATAAATTCACCCTCTACTGCGAACTGACAATCAATCAATCCTAAATGTAAAGTCTGCTGCCTGTGATAGTTACTGTGTAGAACTGGTACTTAGCCCTCATCTGGGAGAGAATGAGAACTTACCCAGAGCTTAATTCTTCTTCCTTAGAGTGAATTCAGATGTGGTAGTAACTTGGACAGGAGTCACAGAATAACAGGAGCACTGTTTAGAAGAGACCTCTCAGTGTCTATATTCCAACAGCTGCTGCTCGAAGCCAGACTCTTGCTCATGCTAGATCAGGTTGGTCAGGGCTTTCTGTAATTGAGATTTGAGGAGTTGAACCAGATTTCCAATGCAGGAATAGAAAGAAATAACGAAAGGTAATTTGGTGGAGAGCAGAATGTGCCAGATGTGTTTTCCTGTTGGGTGGGCATTGCACTAAGGGAATGCAGGAGAGCTCATCCTGTGCAGAGCTGTGCAGCTTGTCAGCCTTTGCAGGCTCAGAGCCTCCTCACGTGTGGCTGATCTTGCACTGGTTTCCTGTTTGGAAATGTACGTGTTGAAGTTTGAAAGTGTGTGTGTTGAGTGCAGTGAGGTGAGGCTGGGGCACACGCTGGCTGCTTTCCCCTGTACCATGTCCACTCTAAGGTGGGAGAGTGTGGAACTTGCTTCCCATCTCTCCTGCTTGTGTTTGGGTAGGATTGATCTGAGTACAGAGGGAAAGGCATGGTATTTTGGCTAGATGGGACTGAGAGATGACAGAAGAAGTCAATGATCTATGTAAATGAGAGCAGCCCGCAGAGCTAGTGTGGCTGTGGTTTAGTTTCTTCTCTAGTCACATTCTGTTTTAGCAACATGAAGTTTCTGGGAATCCCCAACGTCTACGTGCTCACCTATCTGTTTGCAATCTTTGCATCTCTGAGTAGTAAGAGTTCTTGCATGCTCTGTATCCTACCCCTGGGCATAGAGGAGGAGATTTTGTTATTTTTTTATTGCTTGCACTGGGAGTAACTATGCTCCACAGTTTTTCTAGTCCAGAAGCAAAGTTCAGTTTTCTCTTAAGCTCTGTGTATCTGATGTATCTCAAATAATTTAATGTAGCAAATAGAAAACAGTTATTAAAATAATTTTAAATCTAATTTTTTGCTTCTATTTGCGTTCCTAAAGTTTGGGTCTTTTTAATTGGGATCACCTGATTAAAAGGTACTGTTAATCACTTTTCAATTAGCAGAAGCTTAATGTGTATATAGCTGTTGCAGCAGCTGTGGCTCAGGACACACTTTATTGTTTTCTATAATGCTGCTAGAAGATAAGCAGAGTACTAATTTGCTAGCCAATGATTTCCTTGGCTCCTGAATAAAAGCTGTGTTTGTATAAACATTGGAGTTCAGTGAAAAATACATTTATTTAAATGTTAATTTTGTTAATCAAGCTACCACATCTTCAGTAGATTGTAGAGAGAGCAAAAATAGATATATGAAAGTACACTTTGAATTTAATACAAAAGAGTTCTTTTAGAAAAAGAAACAAATGGTTCATTGTTCCCAGACATCATGTACCCAGTATTTAAGGCATTCAGATACATTAACTGTCTAAAGAATCCATCCATCAGGTATCTTTCTGCATAAAGTAATAGACATAGGCTGTCAAAACTCCCAGGGGGATTAGTGATAGTTGAAAGATGCTTTGGTAACTTTTACTTTGGGCTCATGACCATTTTTATACACCCTAAACCTTTGAAGCGTGGTTCCTAAGGAGGTTGAGGTCTAAAGCAGGTGGTGGCTTTTCTCTCATGGCCCTGACTTCATGACTGGCACAGGAAAGTGGGCTGTCTTGGTTTTTCAAATCTTTTCCAAGACTCAGTGAAGAATGTGTTGTCAGCCTGCGAGTTATACAAATATCAGAAGTAGTTCAACCAAAAGCTGATTCAGTTTCAAAATCATTTCAGTTGAGGAGAATTACTGCAAGTTCTCCAGCATTGTGTGCCACCCTTCAGCTGACTATATATGGTAGACACTTCTCTAAAGTAGTAGCTTGGTATATGGAGTTTCCCAGACAGATCAAAGATGACATATTCCAGTTCCATGTGTGGTATGTAGTACCATCTCCATAAAATTTGATGCAGTCAAATTGGTATTTGCTATTTACGTTATTGAATAGATTGGCAGTAAGTACTTGCCTTAGTCTAGGTACTTCTGATGTTAGGCTTTTTTGGTTTCTTCAGAACCAGTAATTTGTAATGGTAACAAAAAAGAAATACCATGTACTTGTTTTCCTTCCCTCGCCTTCCCTCTGGCTGCATGGACTCCACCAGGGGATGATGATCTGGAGGCACTGAAAGCCAAGAACATCAAGCAGACAGAGCTGGTGGCTGACCTGCGTGAGGCCATTCTCCAGGTGGCACGGCACTTCCAATGTGTGGATCCCAAGAACTGCAGCATTGTGAGTGGAAACAGCTGGATCTGCACTGCTGTGTACTCCAGGCATGGGTTTTGAGTGTCCACCACAGAACAGGCCATTCAAATGCTCCTGAAGTGTGGGCTTGAGAAAGAGTATGCCATATGTAATGGCTTGAGGGTGAGGTTTGCTTAACCCATCCCTGATGGAGGAGGGCTGTGCTGGGAGGTTGTCTGCTGGCTAGGAGCAGGAAGACGGTTGGGAACAGGGGCAGGCAAGCTTTGCAGATAGCTGGGAGTCACCTGTGGCTTTTCATTCCCCTCTGCTCTCATGTGCATGCCTGCTAGGATCTGACCCCAGACTACAGCATGGAGAGCCACCAGCGGGACCACGAGAACTACGTGGCCTGTTCCCGCAACCGGCGCCGCCGAGCCAAGGCACTGCTGGATTTTGAGCGCCACGATGACGATGAGCTGGGCTTCCGCAAGAATGACATCATCACGGTGTGTCAGCCTAGGGGACAGGCACCGGGGGGGACATGCAGACCCAGCTTGTTTGGGACACTGCACTTCCTCTCCTGCAAGAAAGGGAGGGAGAAGATAAGCTCAGAGCCCAGTTAGGAGCCCAGGAGAAGCATCTGGTGCTCCTGGGGGCTGCCTGGGCATGAGGCAGTGTGTTCCTGTGAGTGTTGTCTTGTGGGTCGTTCCTGCTGCCACCACAAAGTCCCTTTCCTGGCTGCCGTACAGCTGTGCAAAAGATGGATTTGGTCCAACCCAAGTCCCAGTTTAACACTGCACACTGAACTGTGTAGCATCCATTTGCATTTAACTGTGAGCATCCCATCTGGAACTGGGGAGAACAGGATGTTTGCATTAACTTTGTGCCCTTGAAGGCCCTGGGCCATGTTAGAAGAGAACATCGGCAAAGCAGTTGACAAGAAAGCAGTTCCTCATTGTGGACACACAGCCAGGCAGCTGTACCCCTCCTGCCACTGCAACTTCTTCAACTGGCATTTTCCACTCCCTCTTTTTCAGATCATTTCCCAGAAGGATGAGCACTGTTGGGTGGGAGAGCTGAATGGACTGAGAGGTGAGAACAGAATGGGTTGCACTGGGGAGAGTGGGGCCAGATGCAGAGCATCTGTTCATCTGCAACAACTGCTCTAGCAGCAAAGGCTGTGCCAGGTACCCAGAGTATCTGCCAGGGACAAAGGGAATGTATGAGAGCAGCAGTGACCCGGTTACTTCCTGCAAACAGCAAGTTTAGGCTCCATCCTGGCACGGGGTGGTTGGGTGCATGTCACCATTGCTGTGTGTGGACAGTGTCCTGCAATTGGCTTTCTTGTGCAGCTGCCTTAATTATTGTGATTTTGAGGCTGCTTGCTTCCTTTTTTGGGGTTGGGCCCTATCAACTCTGATTTATTCTCAGCTCCCACTGGGCTTTGTGTAAGGATTTCTCAGTGTCTTTGTCAGGCTCATCTCTTTGTTCACTCCTTTTAGGTTGGTTTCCTGCAAAATTTGTGGAGATCTTGGATGAGCGGAGTAAAGAGGTACTTAAAAAAACCCCACAACTACAAAAAACTCCACATTAAAAAAAAAGGGTTATGTCATAACTGAAAAAACCACAGTTGAAAAGAGCCATAGATTTCCCTCCTTCAGTCTATTTGCTTTCTTTGGCCATTGAGTGCTTTGTGATGTGATCAGGCAGCTTATCTTCCTAAGCCTGTTTGCTCAACTTCCTCATGCTGACCAAGCAGTGAATGAGGGCCCCAGAGGGCTGCCAGGGGCACCTGTGTGGGATGCCCAGGGTTGCAAGGACCCTAGAGATGAAAGCTGAGAAAGCAGCAGGGAGAGAAGCAGGAGGATCCTATGGGCAGTGTTTCTATCTGCTCCCAGCTGCCTGTGTTTTCCTCCTTTGAGGCTTTACCTATGGATCCTGCTCATGCTTTGTGACCATGACAGTAAATTCTCCCCAAGCAGCTGTGCCCAAGGGGACAATCTGTCTTAGTTCCTCTTACAGGTGGCAGTGATGAGATGGCACTTACCTATAGCAGATACTTCAATATGTCCTCAATATTGGGGTGTGTGTATGAGAGAAACAGCAGCAGCTGTTGACCTAAGCTATTTTCAGGGGAAGTGGAGAAGGCCCAGTTCTCCCTCTTCTCAGCACTTGGAGAGTGAGGAAGAGCTCAAAGGCTGACCCAGGACGCCTAAGAGAAGCCCCCAGAGAGATGTCACTATTGACATCTCACTTGCTTCCTTCCCCTTCTCTCAGGGTTGACTCCTTAGATGCAGATCACCTCTCTGTGCAAACATGTCCTGCACTGCTGAGCATTTCTCCTCCTGTGGAAACAAAGAGGATCCCACTTTCGGGAGTGTTAACAGAGTGTCAGCGTGATACCTCGAAGTGGTGTACCCCCTGACCTGGAAATTCCTACCTAGTTATGTTTGTCTTGACTTTTAGCAGCTTCCAGAATCCCAGAGACCCTCAGTGGAAGTCCCTCTCCATACCTCAGCTCAGTCAGCATCACACCATCACATTCCTATGTGCTGAACGCTGCGGGATGGTGCTGGGGTCACCTGTGTGGTCTGCTGGGCACCACCTAAGCACAAAGGTCCCAGGAGATCCCCTGCAGTAGCACGCAACATGGGGCCTTACACAAGAGCATGGCAGGTGAAGGGGGGAAGGGGTTCTGGCAGGCACCTGGGAATGGAATTGGTCTGTGCAGAGGTGTAGGTGAGTGAACCACCACCATGCTCTGCTGCCTGCCAGGATGCTGAGAGCTGGCTCTCCCTTTTCCTCAGTACTCCATCGCTGGAGATGACTCTGTCACCGAGGGGGTGACGGACTTGGTGCGAGGGACGCTCTGTCCAGCCTTGAAGGCCATATTTGAACATGGATTGAAGAAGCCATCTCTGCTGGGCGGGGCCTGCCACCCTTGGCTGTTCATTGAAGAGGTGAGATGTCCCAGATCCTTTCATGGGGCAGTGTTGCCAGAGGGCTGAGGTGAGGGGTTGTAGGGCAGAGTGTGCTGACTGTCCCTCTGCTCCTCTAGGCTGCAAGCCGGGAAGTGGAACGGGACTTTGACTCTGTGTATTCTCGCCTCGTGCTCTGCAAGACTTACAGGTCTGTGCCCTCCTCCTCTGCGCTCATCAAACTGATGCTGCTCTGCACCTTGGCAAGGGTCATGGCCTGCCCCATCCTCCTGTGGGTGTGGTGTCAGCAGGCTGCTGTGCCTGTGCTGACCTGGGCTGGCAGTGACTCTTGTCCCCTCCCCTGGGCTCCTGTTTGCTTCTGGGTCTGTATCTGTCTCTCTTGTGCCTGCGGGGTACCCGTGGGCTCAGCAGTAGCACGAGAGCTGTTGGGGTATGAAGCAGGAAAGGCCTGTGTGTACCCAGGGTGGCTCTGGAGCTAGCTGGGTCTCTGCTGTGATCTTTACAGGCTTGATGAAGATGGCAAAGTCCTCACTCCAGAGGAGCTGCTTTACCGGGTGAGTGCTGCCCCAAGTCCAGCCAGAGCCCAGCTCCTACTTTGGGGACATTTCCTGTGGAGACTGTTGGAGGGAGATGCTCGAGAGTCTCCCAGACCTTCCCTTAGCCCCTCTGGTGCACTGGTGAGGGTGGGAGCTCCAGGGAGGGCAGCATTTGGCTGTGTTGCTGAAATGGCTGCCCAGCAGTAACCACACGTTCCCTCCCTGCAGGCGGTTCAGGCTGTGAACATGACACACGATGCTGCACATGCACAGATGGACGTGAAGCTTCGTTCTCTCATCTGTGTTGGACTCAAGTGAGTCATCTGGCCCTGATACGCTCAGCGTTGCGGGTGCAAAGAGCTTGGGAAGGGACACAGTGGGCTTAAGGGCAGCAGTGGTTTCAATCTTAGGCCACAGCATCGTTTTTTTCCCCCTCTCACTGCAGCCACTGGGTGAGATTTGTTCCTTGTGTATTGTGCTGGCCTGATTCCTAGCTGGAAGAAGGAGCTCCTGTTGTATGAGTAAACTCACACAAGTTTACTGGGTTATCCTGTTCCCACCGAGGACAGGACTGTGAGTGGGGGTCAAGGCTTGGGCTGAAAACAGACTATCCCAGAGGGATGCGGTTTCTTTCCCTGGCTGCAGCTGAGTAACATGCCTCTACCCCATTGTTGCAGCGAGCAGGTGCTGCATTTGTGGCTGGAGGTGCTGTGCTCAAGCCTGCAGACCGTGGAGAAGTGGTTCCATCCCTGGTCATTCCTGCGCAGTCCTGGCTGGGTGCAGATCAAATGTGAGCTAAGGTGAGTGTCCCATGGCATGTCCTCATGCCAGTGTCTGGAATGGATTTCCTCCTCCTCTGCAGGAGGTGGCCCTCACTATGGCTGGGTTTGGGCCCTCTCCAGTGGGTTGCAGCATGGGCTGCCCAGACATCCCAGCTGCAGAGATTTCCTTCTGTCTGCTAAGGCAGCAACAAATCTCTGGACAGTTTAATGTGAGGCACTGTGCCTGCCTGATCCAAGAGTAGAGCTTGGCTCCTGGGGACCTTTTGTGACAAACAGGCAGCCTTTGCCTGCCAGCAGCCTCCTCCTGTACACCTACTCTGATGGAGAGACTGCCTTTTCAACCCCACTGCTCTTCATGTTCTTTGCCAGCCACTTTTGAGTCCAAGCAGGGAACAGGGAATGTGCAAGGGAGCCAGCTGGACTGTCATTGGCTGGGAAGGAGTCAGTCACCCAGTGACTCCCTGGTTAGGTCAGGGAGTGATGTCAGGGGGCTGAAAGCAGCTTTAGTGCTTGAGCTCCCACAAGGCAGTCGCTTGGAGCCCAGGGCACACATCCCCGTGGCTCCTGGCATCCATGCTCCTGGCCCTCCTGCACTCTGCAAAGCCAGGTGAAGTCCCAGGGAGCTGGAGGGAAGATCCCCTGCCATCATCACTGCTCCAGCCTGGTTGCTGCTGCTGTTCAGTGGGAGCTGGCTTTTGTCTGCATCGCTGGCTGCCTTGGGCCCCGGTGGGAGCATCTGTAGCCAGAGCAGGCCAGTGTGTGCACACCTCAGAGTGTCATATTCTCAGTCTGCTGCTGAATGGGAGGGGGTTTCCTCCACCTCTGGGCTGCCGTGTCCCACAGCTGCTTTCTCACAGCTTGGGGACAGTGCCAGTAGGGCACAGCCAAAGAACCGAGGGGGACTGGTTCCTGTCTTACATCATTCTCCCAGCCAGCAAGGGAGCTTCCCATGCCAACCTGTTACAGCACTTCTGCTGCAGGACACTTCTCTTGCGCCAGGGAGAGAGAGGGGGCTGCAGAACTCTGAGGTGCTACTGGCAGGGGTCTGCTTTCTGGAGGGGAACCTGCAATCTGCTATTGCCAGCTGCGTGCAGCCCTCGGCCAGGCCTGTCTGTGGTCCCCCAGAGCCCGGGGCTGCCCGTGCCTCCCTGTGCTGCTGCACCAGGCTCTGTAGGGGCTGCACTTGAGTCACATCTTCAAGCTCCTCCTTCCAGCCTGAGCCTGGCAGGATGTGAAGCCCGACGAGGAGGGGGAAAGAGGGAATGAGTGACTGCTGCTGTCTTTTCAACACCATCAGACAAGGAATTTCATCCTTGTAAGCTTAGCAGCATGCCAGCACAAGCTGGGGAGACAGTGTATTTGTGTGCCTGGGGCAGCAGTTGTGGGCACAGGCTGGGAGTGCGGTCTGGGGGTCTGTGTTAACATTGCTCTCTTGTTTGTGTTGCAGAGTCCTGTGCAAATTTGCCTTCAGCCTCTCTCAGGACTGGGAGCTGCCAATAAAGAGGGAGGTGAGTAGGTGGCATCTCTCATTCTCTCACTCAGCCGGGGGCTTCGTTTACTGCCTCCCTCTCCCAGCTTTGTGCTTCAGCCCATCCTCTGCCTCCTCTGGAGCCGGCTCCAGAGGCTGTGGATGGGGCTGCTTTCCCTGCCAGGGCAGGCTGTGCAGCAGGAGCTGTGTGGCAGTGCTGGCAGAGGGGGCTGCCTGCTCTGCCCAGCTGGGAAAGAGGGAAATGGCAGGCTCCCTTTCCCCGGTGCTTTACAAACCGCAGGGCCTCTCCCTGTGCCAGCTGTGCAAAGGTGGGGAGTGCAGGAAGCTGCTCTGTCTTCGTGCTTGGGCTCTGCCCATAGACACAACCCCCCCTTTTCTGGGTGTGGTGCACTGACCCAGCTCTCTGTGTCCTCCTGCAGGAGAAGGAGAAGAAGCCACTGAAGGAAGGGGTGCAGGATATGCTCGTGAAGCACCATCTCTTCAGCTGGGACATAGATGGGTGACCCCCACCCCACCCCATCCTGGGGACGTTCTCGATGGCGCACATTCCTCGCCCCCACACCCTCATATCTCACCCCCTGTCCTTTCCCACCCCGCCCACTTGTATCGGTGACAAAATCCCCCCCGGGGGCTGCCAGACCACCTGGGACAGATGGCAGCAGTGCCAGGAGGCCGAGCTGCAGGCCTGAGGGGGGTGATGGTCGAGGGTGATGCTGCAAAGGGAGAAGTGTGTTCTGGCTACAAAAACCCAAGTGCCCCCCCCCAGCTTTCCACATCTCAGCCACCCCCATCTTCTGCTTTCCTCAGCCCTGCCTCCCCACCCGTGCCCAGGGGAGCAGCCTGGCTGGAGCCACTGTGTGCTGCCCCATGGGCCGGCAGTCATATGGGGGTGTGAGTGTGTCTGTGGCTGGAGCTGTGGGGAAGAGATGGCCCTTGTGGGGTGGCTTTGATCTGTGAGAGCTGGTGCAATGGCAGTTGGCACTGCAGCTGCATAGGGAATTGGGCTGGTGAGAGACTTACTGCTGTACAGGAGCAGGGAGAGCACATCCTCTCCCTATGCCAGCCAAGGGCTCCCCTCTGTCAGGGGACGGGTGGACAAGTTCCTTTGACCTGGAGCTGAGAAGGGGAAACTGACATCAGCTTCATCCCACCTCCATGGCACTGGTGTGGGGTGTTGACAAGAGTTGCCCAAATTTACCAGCCTGTTACCACTGTAACAGCCTTAGGGGGATGGTCCTTGTCTCCTCTGGGAGCAGACAAAAACCACCTCTCCCCTAAACAAGAGTGTTTCATGCTGTCATTTTAGTCTCTAGATGATTTTTACTGTTAACCAAAAAGCTGTAAATTTACTCCAGGAACATGTATATTTTGGCACCGTTGTAGCTCAGGACAAGGTTTAGGTTGGAGCTGGCTCAGGGAGACTAACTCGTCCTCCTCGCCCTGCCACGGCAACGGGGATGCGGGTCAGGAGTGGAGAATTGCTGCTTTGTGGTGGTGGCTCTGGATACGGAGTCTGTGACTTTCTACTGAAAGCGCTTGTCTGTGAGCACAAACTACTGATGGGATAACACTAGATTCTTACTTTCCTTTATTTGGTGGGTTTGTAAATAAAAACTGCATCTTGGGAGAGTGCTGGGCTTTGTCTTATTTTTTGACAGGGCCAGGACTCAGTTTAATTTTTCCTTTCTTCCATTTGACAATGGTGATCCCATTTCTGCGCTGGCACCGAGGGAGCTCCTTGCATTGGAGCAGCCCACAAGGTCAGGCAGCAGGCGGGGCACAGGCAGTTCTGCTGCCAGCAGTGGCAGCCCTGCCTTGCCTCTGTACCACCAGCCTTCCCTAAGAGCAGGCCTGCAGCAGAGCCCCAGAAAAGCCAGAAATACTGGAAACTAACTACGGGTTGTAGGGACACTGCAGGAGGAGGGTCCTTCGGAGAGGGAGAGAGGCTGGCAGAAAGCAGGGCTGGGTGGTGGGGACAGGAGTGTTGTCTGTATAATAAGTGTCTCTGGAAAAAGCAGGTGTAGGCTGAGCTGCACAGTGGGACAGTAACAGGGTACAGGCCTTTGGGAGAACTGTGTTCAGGAGTCCAAGCTTGTGGGAGGGTGGAAGTTGCAGCATATGTATTGATTTGAAAGTGAGTGTTTTCAGTGAAGGCAATTCCTTTGGAATGTGGCTGTGGAAGGGGCAGTGTCACCTCACCACCACCTTCAGTCCAGACCAGCCTGCTGGGCTGGGGGAGACTGTAATAGCTACTCCTGGTAAAACCTGCTTCTGGTTGCAGGGTAGGTAATTTCCATACGCTGAGGGAATCTCCCTGCAGCTGAGAAGCATGAGCCACCACCATTTAAGTTGCTTTTTTCAGGTTTGAGAAAGACACAGAGGGATCACCCACCCTTAGCTGGAAAAGGCAGAGTGGCCCCAAGCCCTCCCACCAGCATAGCAGAGAAGTTTTTGAGAATGTGGCTGTTTGGAATTTTTTTAATAAAATGGATTTTTTTTCTTCAAATATTTGTAACTGAAAAAATAATTCAATTTAAAGATGAGTTCTCTCCCCCATTAACTTGTCACTTTTATCCTTTTCCAGTTGAATACTCGCTCTGGATCTGATGCCCCAGCACCATCCGGCTCTGATGGTGCTGACCACCCCTCGCCATTGGCTGCATAGTGGAAGGGAGAGTGCGTGCTAGTCAAATACACATTACAAACAAGTAGTGGTTACAGCAGAAAGATTCAGGATTACATTCAAGGTAGAGGCAGAACATCAGACTTCGTTTTTCCCAATGGCTGCAAAAATGTATGTCCAGGGGAATACCTCTTCCGACAAAGAACTATTGAACTATTATTCAAACAAATAATAGTAAGAAAGCAGAGAACTGGGCAAGCCTGCTCTGGGCACTGCTTGGGGGAAAGACTTTCTAACGTTTCTGGGGCTGAGGCACCGCCTTCCCCTCGGCCCACAGGCACAGGGTTATCGCTCGTTCTCCTGGCAGAAGCCCCTTGTACTGAGGGACTCTCACAGGTCAGCCGGGCTCCTCGGGACATGAGGCTCATGGTTCTGTTTCCTCTGGGCTCCTTGAAGCTCTTCAGCTCTTCAGCCCTTCAGCCAATGCAAGTACATTAGGCAAAATAGGGTCACTAAATTCCTACAGTTTCACACCTGATGGTGGATGGGTGGAGGTGAAAGGGAGCAGCTGTGAGCTCAGCCTTTCACCAGCAACCGCTGGAAGGGCTACATTGGTAACAGGCACTGGCATCTCTCCGCCAATGACTGGAGTACCTGGCCCAGGGCAAGGAACCAGGGCTGGGTCAGGCCAGGACTGCAGCTGGAGTGCTCCCACCTTCCTCTAGGAGCTCACTGCACTTCATTGATAATTTCCTTCTTTATTTAATGGCCGCAGATTTGTAATTATTTGTACAAAAGAAACCATACAGCTGGTTTTTGTGGGGGCTACTGCATCTATGGGCTAAAAGAACCTGATTTTGTTTGAGTCTGACGAACAGGCAGCCTCACTTTTTGCCCTTAGCATTTCGGAGATCCTCCCACTCCCCCATACTTTCCTCCTTAGAAACTCCTTGCCTCCTGCCCCCACTGTTGGGCAGCTGCCCTGGGGGAGCTGGTGAGACCTCTGTAAGGCAATTGCTATATACTCATTGTTCCCAGTGAGCACCTGGGCTGCACCAGGAGAGAATTCAAGGAGGGCTCAGGAGGATAAAGGGAGTGCCCACCCATCTCTTTTACCCCAATTTTTAGGATGTGACACTGTAGCTTAAGCAATAGAAAGCCTAGAGGGAAGGGGGGGTGTCCTCCCCAACCCGGACACTGAGGGGGGCAGGTAAGAGGCTCCGACTTGCTTACAGCTCAGGGCCAGAGGAGGGAGGAGGGGACAGAAAGGAAGGAAGCTGCCAGCAGGCTCCCCCTGCAAATGATTAAGAAAGTGGCTCCCTGTGCAGTTAACAAGCAAACAGGGCTCAGGAAAGCAGGAGTATCTCCCAGCTGCAAACAGGCGTGACCCCAACCAGCTGCCAGTTCCGTGGCTGAGGGAGAGCTCATTGTGCAGGGTTGGCATTCACCTGCCTCACCACGGAGCAGAGGTACCAGCACCCCTGTGACACAGCCTCCCCCTGAGAAGAGGACCAGGTACCAAAGTTGCAGGGAAGCAGCATGTGGCTCACAGCTACCCCTCCCCAGCAGGAAGCTCTTCAGCCCAGTGTGGGGGAAAGGTGGGGACAGCATCCTCGAGGAGATATTGAGAAGGATGGCAGTTGATCCTTTCACTGCCTAATCAGATCAGTACCTCAGTCTGCATGACTTCAGAAGTCACAGCTTCCCCCACCTCACTCAGCCCGAGCAGCCTGGACCCAGCTCAGGGCCAAAGCAGGGACAGCTTAATGGCAAAGTGGCCACATCCACCTAAGCCACGTCCCACCTGCTCAGTATGGCCCTGAGTTACTACTGACACAGAAATTTTAAAGTAACAGGAGTAACAGCACAAGAGTGAGCCACAGGCCTGGTGTTCCACCAAGGATACCATTGTCATGGCTCTGAGGTCCTGGGGGCTTGTCTACCCTCTCCTCAGTCTGTAGTTCCCCTGAGGCACCAGCCTGGGGCCCTACAGGGACACAGGGCACCAGCTCAAAGTAAGCAGCCGTTTACTTTTGCCTTTTACCCAGTGGGACTGGAGGGAGGGAAGAGCAGAGGTCAGCTGCCCAATATTTGCTCTCAGGCTCCTCCCCAGCAAGGGGCCCTCGCAGTCACTGAGCCAGGTCCTGTGCTGTGCCACACAACACCCCTCTTGCAATCCCACTTCCCCCTGCTTGCCTGCTGGGTCCAACATCCATCCCCAGCTGCTGCTTTCCACTGGGGCACGTGCTGCAGTGAGGCACCAACACAGTGAAGGCAGGAGACAGATTGCACATGGCCCCCAATGATATGTTACTGATTACCAGCTGTGCCCCTCACCCACTCCCCAGGACACACCGGCACTTCTGTGTCCCTGCCCCAGGCTGACTGCCCTGCTCATCTGGGGATGACACAAGTGCCTGGGAGCTGGGGGCAATGGGCTGTGCCTGACAGCAGTTTTAACTTATAAGGACCTGATTTTAGCACCTTAAAAAACGGTTTTGCAGCCCTAAGCGAGTGAAGCAAGCAGGCAGGCCAGCAGGCCTCTGCCAAGCTCAGCAATATTTGGGAAACCGGCTTAGACGTTACCAGGTTGATGGGGAGCCCTGGTTCCCTTTGGCTACATTTAGAGAAGGTGCCTGTTCTGCCCAGCTCCTCCCAGCCCTGTGGCAGATCAGACCCTCCCCTGACAGACGGCAGGTGCTGCAGGGGGCAGCTGCTCTGGGCCCCAGGCAGCCCTCCTGCCTTTGTGTCCTGCTCCAGAGGTAGAATCCCCTTCCACAACCGTTAAGACCGACCGTGCTGGGGCAGCACAACCCCCTTTATCCGCCAAGCCCAGGAAGGCGCAGAGTGCTGCTTCTGGAAACAGCTCAGGCCCAGTCATGCTCTGTCCCACGTGAGGGAACAATGCGCTGCCATCGCTGCTCCTGCCTAGAGGAAGAGGGGCTGCCGGCTCTGCTCTCACCCCGGCTGGGCCAGGCTGTGTGGAGCGGGCAGGAGGCCGCCAGCCCCACAGCTCTTCCTGCCTCTTGTCCCACCACGAGCAGCCATTCTCCCTGCCCTGGCCGAGCCCACTGCCAGCTTCATGCAGGAAGGACACTGTTAGGGGAGGACTACAAATACTAGGAGCTCTTTCTTTTTTCTTTTTTTGGTTGACTGGCCTCTTCCCCCTGCATGCCTGTGCCCTCCCACTCCCATTCCCTTCAGTCTCTGCTCACAGAATTACAAGCAAGAATCCCAGTGCAGCTGCAGATCATGTCCATCAAGAAAGTCTGTGGAAAAGAGGCTGGGAGCTGCAGTGCTCAGGGGAGCCAGGCTCATGACAGACCCCCCTGGCAGCTCCAGCCAGTCCATGCTGTCCAAGTTAGCCTCAGCCAGATCCAGGGTTATGCCCCCAGACGGCTCGTGAGCAAAGTGCAATTCCGAGGTGTCCATAGGTGAAGGCGGGTGGTCCAGGATGGCCGAGCTGCTCAGCATCTCACTGTGGAGGTCATCAATGAGAGACAGGGGCTCCGGCCCATCGTGGCCTGCCGTCAGCAGCGGGAGGCCGGTGCTGCTCTCCAGGAAGTCCTCCAGCCGGCCCACGGGCACCGGCTGCCCCAAGGACACCGGCACTGCCAGCTCAGAGGAGTGGTGGCTGCTGCCCGGTGGGGAACAGGCCGGGGCCACAGGTGGTTCTTTTCCAGCTGGGGATGACTGATCCTTGAAGTCAGCAGAAATCTCTGTACAGGGAACAAACAAGCCAGGTAAGGAAAAGTCTGGCTGAACACCAGAAGGATCCCTCCCACCCACCACGGCCACAGGGACCCCCAGACTAAGCCATCACTGACCACCAGCTGGGATAAGGAAACTCATCCTGTGCCTGTGCTTGCCTCACTATGGGGAGTTTCAGCCTACCTCCACGAAATTCCATCTCTGTCCAGTATCTCAGAAGTGATGTGCCCGGATCTGATGCAGCAGAGCCATCAAGAATCACAGAACCATACTAAGGTCTGACTGACATCTCCCTCAGTGCCTTAATGACTACTGCCAGTGCTAAAGGCACTGGAAGGAACACCAGAGAAAAGAGAGGGGCCATGACAGACTCTCCCCTCGGTGCTCTACAATCCCCAGACTCGGACCCAGGGACTATGGGAAATGCTGGCTTTGTTTCCTTACCTCCACTTTCGATGAGGATATCAAACAGGTCGTCCATCTGCTGGCTGGAACAGCCATTCTCCTGGGGAGAGCAAGGGCAGGATTAGCTTCCTATTTAACCAGCAGAGCTTCCACCTCCAGCAACACCCCTGGCTGCTGGCTCTCCTCCCTTGCCCCAGGGACAGGGCTGTTTTCTAGCAAGAATGAGCACACCATGAGCACGGCACCAGACTCCTCTGTAACCCAGGCTGTTACTGGCTGGAAAAGTATGATCAGCAATGGCAATGAATGGCTTGGGATTTTTACCTGTGATTTAGGGTCCACCCCAAACCCTCCAGAGGAAATTCAACGAGGAAGGTGCAGTTGTGTCTCCATTCCCTATCACTGGCCCCCACATCAAGAAACTAAGTAGATCCACAATGGCAACTTTTCATCTGCTCTCCAAGGAAACCAGGGAGAATAACTGCTCTCACCTGGGCCTTTGGCTGTTGCTTCATGGCCTCTTCATAGCCTGGTGGTGGCTCTTTCACTGGGACCGAGGGAACAGGAAGAGGAGGTGGAGGAGTTCCAAAAAGCGGCGTGTGCTGTTGCTGCTCCAGGTCCATCTGGGAGGGGGAAGGGGCAGCAGGAGAGCCAGGCTGCGATGAGGACTGTTTAGAATGAAGGCAGAAGACGGAATGAATGCATACTGGGGAAAAGTCCACATCAACTCCTGTCTCATGGCTGCTTTGAAAGACCATCACCTCTCCCTGTGAGCACTGCACAGTGGTCTGCCTTCTTTTCTGGACTTTGTGCTCTATGCCCTGGCTGCAGGGGAAGAAGAGAAATTTCCCCTCCAACTCACAGCTGGAAATCTTTAGCTGATTTTTCCAATGCTAAAGCAGCCACACCACAAACTACCTCTTCACTTCTCCTGGACAGGGAGAGCCTCATCTGTCCAAGTGGGGGATTCCTCCAGCACTCTGGAGAAAAAGGGCACTTCCCTTGTGTGTTCAGCCTACTCTGTGCAATATATCCAGGGCCTGTCTTCTACCCCTACCCACCTCCCTCTGCCTGCTTTGGGGTCACAAAGCCAGCTTCACTTAGCAGCAAGTTTCACAGCCTGATGGTGGGCGGAGAGCACCAGAGCACTCAGCAGCACCAGAGATCCAAAGGAAACCCCAAGTGTTGCAGGAAGTGGTGCTCATGACTCAGCTTCACCAGATGAATCAGCACACAACTGCCCATAAGAATAGCTGAAATGAGGATCAGGCCTTTGCCTCTATAGCAGCTATGCACGACCCTCATGGAAACTTGCTCGCCTGGAGCAGCGAACCCCGGGGCAGCAGCTGAATGCTACTCCCAACACGTGTACATGTTGATGCCCTTGCCTATCCTGTTTTCCCTGGAAAGCTGCTCATCTGTTCTGTAACCCACAGGTATAGGAGAGACCCTAGACCAGCTCCGCTGGCCAGGGTCCACTCTTCCTGAGAAGGGCTGGAAACCATTGCTATGGCACAGGCCACTGGGACATGCTGGGAGGGCACCTTTTTTGACACACTGGGTGGGCTGGTTTTGCCAGAAGCACCAATTTTCAAGGACTGCTTATGGAAACCATTGGGGAAGAAAGGCTACAGGTTTGCAGGTACTGAGAAAGACATTATAGTGTGGGGCAGCTGCCCTGTGACCACCTGCAGACCTGGCTTCTGACCCTGCAGGGAGGCAAAAGGATTGGGAGAATCAGTACAGATGCCTCTGCAGCACACAGGGTAAGGGACTCTGAGGAAAAAGGTCCCTTCATTTACCTTCTGCACTTTCTCCAAGGTCTCAAAGCAAACCAAGGCACTGACCCTTTGCAAAGCAGGTATCTCTCTCTAAATATACTAGAGTGTACTTCTGTCTTCATATGCTTTCCAGGAACTGACTCAGAAATGATCCTCCAAGCTCTAAAAACTCTTCATAATCTTTCTGTATCTTATCTTAATTACAGGTTAGAGAGACAGCTAAGCAGGCTAGAAAGGGAGGAGATGCACAGCAGAGCCTCTTTACAGCCAGCACCTGGAGACGGGTGAAGGCACAGGTGCTCTCTTTCCTGAAGCAGTATAGCACTTCACAAAGAGGTGATTACCTGGCATGCTCAAGGCAGGGGAATGGAAATGACAGCATGCTCAGCAGTACCAAAGACTAAATGGTCACAGCCCTTTTACTCCTCTGAGCTCACATGCCCCTTCAGCAGCAGACACACTGCCCACATCACCCTCTCTCCATGCAGCAGCCACCTTTTCTGTTCAGCAGCACTCTTTCAAGAGTCTGGGACACCCCTGTGAATCAAGGCTGCCCACTCCAGGCCCTCTTTTTTTTTAATCCACAGACAACACCCACTGGCAGCAGGCAAACAAAACCAAGGGAGAAAAGTGAGCAGGCAGTGAGCTACCTTAGAATGGTTTGGTCCTCTGGGCTGCTGCTGCTGCTGCTGCTGCTGCTGCTGCTGCTGCTGCTGCGTGGGCTGCTGAGGGGTGTTTGCAGGCACCTGACACGGCGGTTGGCTGGAAGGTTTAGTGGGTGATGATTGTACGCTCTGGAAAGAAAAGGGTATCAATAACAGGTTATTTCCCAGACATGACATGGGGCTTAGGTTTCTTACAGGATTTATAAGTTTGTTCTTCCCCGCTCTTTACTCTTTATGAAATTCTGTCCTCCTCTTTCACTGAGCAGAGAAATCAGATTGGGTGAGATTCAGAGTCCTAAGAGAGGAGGTAGTACCAGGCTAAATCCCTGGGCTACCCATGACACGCCTCGAGGGCTGCCAGACCTGACACAGGAGCTGTGCCCTTGTGGAGCAGCGGTGGGGTTCAGAGGAGATACTCTGGGGTATCAAGGATGACACTGGATGCTGATGTTTAGACAGCTGCTGACATCTCACCTGCTCTGCAGCAAACGTAGCCTGCTCAGTGCCTGTCCCTGATGGCAGACACTGCCACTTGCTCTGCAGAAAGTGCAAGAAGTGTATCAGCAGAGAATAAAAATTATCTTTGATGTCATGGAAGGTGCTGGGGTTTGACTTATGCCATAAAACCTGGGCATATTTATCCCTTCCTGGAAGGAACACTCGGAACACTTCTGTTAAGTGCTGAGCTCCTGCCAGCAGGGGAATAGTAAATCATCTCTGATGAAAGACTCTGTTAACACTGAAATACTGACACGCATTAAAACAAAGAGCAGCCAAAAAGCAAACAGTCTGCTCCCAGGGTCTGATTTCAGCTCTTGGTAGATAAGATGACCCATCTATCACTCCAACTACAATCTCTACAGTAAAGGACAAGAGGTGAAATACACTCTGCTCATTTTACTACCACGGGCATAGTTGTTCTTTCAAAAACTAGTGAACTGTGGCAGCAAACCCTTGTCATCCAAGCCTGAGGTCCTGCCTGACAAAAGGCAGAACCATGTGTTTGGAAGAATGCTGAACAGCCTGTGATGCACAGAGCCAATCGTGCACTGCTGTACACAGCTCATCATTGTCAAATTCCAGTCTTTTTGCTGAAGATCTGCTTACACTGCTGTGTTTTACAAAGCCACGATCTAGTAGCCACCGTAGCGAACAACTCAGCCCTTTCAGTATTTACTGCACTGAATTTCCACCCTGTTAAGTCATCCTATGGTAACCAGAGTGGGAAGAGGAGAGAGGAACCCAACTGCCCGCAGCAGTGATGGGATCTGACCCTTGCCTACCTGCAAGGGTGGGCAGCTGCTCCCTGCCTTCCCGTGGGGAGAGAGGCCCTGCCTCTCGGCGCTCTGCTTGGTCACGGTGAGGACGATGTGGGTCCCTGTGGAGTCAGTGATGAGGGTGGGGGGAGGGGTGCCCTTGATGAGGTCGCTCAGGGCGCTCCCTTGCTGGCCAAGGAAAAGCCGCGGGCTGTGGGACTGGCACGGCGGCTCTGCTTCCGCGGCTGGCACCTCCTGCTTCACCATTACGGCTTTCTTTGGCACTGGGCTTGGATTCGAAGTGTCCATTTGGCTAGCGGTTGGTGCAGGGCTGAATCGGTCTGTTTGGCCACTGGATTGCTTCGCAGACTGGCAACTCAGGAAACCGTTTTCACTCTTGACCTGGGTGCCAAATGCTCCTGGTTTGGAGGCGAGGGCTGTTCCTTCTCCTGCGGCTGTTGGGGCTGGCTGTGACTGCTGAGAGCGCTTCTCCTGCTCCAGCTGTAGCCTAAGCATCTCCACCAGCTGCTGCTTCTGTTTCAGCATGCGAGTGAGTTCCTCGATCTGCTTGTCCTTCTCCTGCAGCATCTGGTCTTTGTCCCTAACTTCTGCATCTCTGCTGTTACCGACGCTACACCGCTCTGACCTGGCTGCCGCATTTATGCTGCAGGAGGTGGACTTGGAGCTTTCTTCCTTCACCAAGAACTGCACTGGAGATGTCTGCAAGGTGAGCTGGGTCAGAGGTGAAGTCACCATCTCTCCAAAGGTATCTCCAGTGCCGGAGTTCTCGTCCCCTGTGCTCATTTGTGAGCGCTCAGAAGGAGTTGGAGAAACAGGAGGAGTTGAGCCTGTGCTCCCAAACTTCATCACACCGCCACCAGTAACTGTGGCCACAACTACTTCTGCTGGTGCAATGCCAGTGGTGACCAGGGCTGGCCCTGTGCTCAGCCTGGCAGTTGGGAAGGCCACCACCACTTCGGCAGCTTTAGGGAGGACGGCTGCTGTGCTGGGCTTGGGAGTGGGGGTTGTTTGGCCGGCTGCACCATTCTGCTCTTGATAAGCTCGGAGACGCTCAATCAGGTCCGTCTTTGTGCCCGAGACAGGCAAGGCCCTCAACTTCAGCTCTTGCTTCAGCTCTGCTACCTGATATGGGGGGAAAAAAGAGGGCAACATTAGGAGAACATGCACTTCTAACTGAACAACTATCAACAGCTACCAGAGCTATGAGACAAAGGACTAAATCGATCTTCCTGCGGGCCAACAAACTTGCACCTCAGGTACAGACTGCGGGGTAGCAACCCCAGCTGCTATCACTAACTCCTGTCAGTCCACCTCAGCCCTGCTCTGGGCCAGCAACATCGTTCGGTACTGCCCGCTGACAATGGCAAAAAGGGTCTGTGCAGCTTCACAGGACATTTACCTTCATCTCATCCAGGTTGGCAGGGAGAGGGCCAGGCTTGCCCACCGCAGCATTACTGTTTTGTCTCATCAGCCCACTGGAACCAGACGATACTGAAGATGTGCTGCTGACTGTGGCAGAGAGATTGCGTACGGCAGGGGCACCGGCACCACTCTGCTGCTCTCCTGGAGGCCTGCAGGAAAAGAAAGAGCACAGACATCAAAACCACAATGGAAAGACACCAGAGGCCCTCAGTGTCAACAAACATACATGTTCAGAAACATCCGAGTCACCAGTGCTGCCCTAGACACTGATGCACACCAATGCTCTCAGCTATATCCATGCCCCTTGCTGTGCCAACCGACTCATTTCAGCTGCTTTTGTCTGATTCATCTCGCACTGGCTCTTTCTGAGGCCCTCTGGAACCTACAAGACTGAGTGTGTCACACCTGTCACACCCAGTGGCCACCCCTCACACCCAAAACACCACGGCTCTGGTAACAGTGCTGGGGAAGCAAGTGCTTCCTGAGAGAGCTGCCACTGTGGACCCGTACTTTGGTGGGGCTGGCAGGATGGTCTGATAGTTGTAGTGCTGCTGCTGCTGGTTGAGGATCTGAAGCTGGAGAAACAGCTGCTGCTGCTGCAGTATTTTGGCATAGGATGAATCCATGGGAGGAGCTCCCTTGTCCTGCTTTTGGTCCGGGGGAATATACTGATGATATTTAAGCTTCTTGACTTTCGGCTTCAACTCCTTGGCTTTTTTACTGCGCTGAGACTTCTCACTAGCAGACTTGGGCTGGCTTTGCTATTCAGAAGAAAAGGAGGAAGCAAGTAAGAATAGAAACACTGATATAACACCCCATGTAAACCAGAACACACACTGGGATTTTAATTTTGAAATTCTCTAGTTTGTTCACCTCAGGGTCTTTCCATGCTTCTCTAACTGAGATAACATGACAGACACAGCACTGGCAGCAGCTTACACTGCACCATAATGCAGGTCACCTTTCCCAGCACACCAGATCATCTGCTCATCCAGTGCAGACTCATTGACTCTAATTACAGATAACACTGATAGTTTCAAAACGTTTTGCATTCAGTACCCATTTTATAGAAGGTGAATTCTGCTTTCCATGGAGCAGAAAATCCCATTAAATATGTTACAATTAGTGTCAGGGGAAAACACTAGTGAGAAATGTTTCCTTCCTTTGCATTTGTTAATCTAATACTTCCAGCTCCAAACCTGCTTAAAAGTCAACCATCTTATCTTCCTTCAGACTACAACAATGAAGACATCAGCCAAAATAGTACCTTAATGAGTGTTGGTGGGGGCTTGGCAGCAGTAAGAGCCACTCCATTGGTAAGACTAGGGGGCAGAAGAGGTGGAGGTGGCAGTGGCGGAGGTGGCTGCTCAGGTAGGAAAAGAGTTTCACTGGAGTCTGTGCTAATCTGCAACTGGGATGAACCCTGCAGGGACAGAAAAAGGCATCATGAATACACACAAGAGAAGGGAAAGTACAGAGTACAAGAAGTGTCCACTTAGAAGGAAGAAGCACGGGTTTCAAATCTTTAATCAGACTCCTTTAACCCACTGCTTCAGTTGTCCCTGAGAAGCAGCGCATCTTCTTAGGGCAGAAAAGGAATCAAAATCCCACACCTGTATCTTCCAGCATTGCCTGCTGGTATCAGCTGCACACAGGCTGTATCACCAAGCAGTGGCTGCCCCCTTCCCCACACGGCACCACCATGAGGGTTTCTGAATCACCAGAGGAGGACATCACTGACACCACACAGAGCTAAGACCCCTAGTGAAATCTCACAGACTATACCTCTTAGGAAAGCCTTAGTCTCTCTTTTTAGGATCCTCTGCCACAAATCAGCATGAAGCTCCAGGGCACTGCAGGAGGCCTCCACATTCTCACCTGAGCTAGTGATGTGCCAGTCGTGCTAGGGAGAGGCTCACAAATCCGGGAGTCCATCGGCGATGGGACAGACCCTTGGGACTCATGGCTGGCTGGCTGTTCTGGGGAGAGGGCATCACTGCTGTCCTCATCAAAGGAGGAATTGTCTGCAACCTTTGGGTAGTTCACCTGTCCAACTAAAAACACAAACATCAACTGTGGTCTGTAAAGTGGAATATGAAATGACTTCGCTTGACATTAGATGTTTCACAAAGACAAGGATGGCATGGAGAGAGTTGTGCTTAAAGCACCAGCTAAAAATGAGAGAATAGAGTCACAACTGGATCAGGTTTAAGTGCTTACATTCACTATCAGTAGAATAAAATGATGCAGACTGGGGTGAACCATTTCCCTTGCTTCTTAGCCAGGCAAGATCAGTGACTGTAAGAAGAGATACTGAGGTCTGCCCAGACCCAGCTCTATGGCATGGCTTATTTCACTATCATCTGGCACGGCTTATTTCACTATCATCTGGCACCAAAGAAGAAGACTGGACAGTAGAAAGTTGAGTCATGGTTTCTTTGCTGTTCCTCCTGTATGGTGGAAGGTAGAATCTCTCTTGGATTCTTCTGTCTTGGAAGACAGAATCCCAAATTGTCCTCTAGTCTTACAAGCAACAAGGGCTATGGATTAAGTGGTGGCCCTGGCTGCTGTTAGCATTTCTGTCCATCTATATGCCCAATAGATAAATTCACATGAATGTACATTTGTAATGTACCAACATTTTTTTACACTACATTTTCTCAAATTAATCCTGCTAAGCAGGGAAATACTGTCATTTGCACCTCGCCTAAAATGAAGAGGAATCCAGAGATGTACCTTGCCAGTCAGAAGGAAGCCACATCTCTTATGCTTCAGTTCACAAGTTCACCCTTCCTCAACTATGTCTTGCTCAACAGTGAAGCCAGGCTCTCCCACAACACTGTCCTTTCCCTTTTTTATGGAAAGTATTCCATCTTGCTCACAGTTGTGTCCCATTTGTCTTTACAGTAGCTGTGCATGTTTGAGGGGATGAATAACCACAGACACACAGACTGCTCAGTCTGGGGAGATGGGAAAGAGCACTGCTGAGGCAGTGGGAAGGCTATTCCTCAGCATTCCTTTCAGCCCTTGGAATGGCACTGGCATGATTTACATCTGTTCCGGTTTATTTTTAAAGGGGTTGAATCCTCTGAAGTTTCTGAGTTCACAGACATCTTTTGTTCCATCACACCTGTTTATATTCTGTCTCCCCTCCTGATCTAAGTCAGTGGGTTCTCCCTGACCAAGGCTGTTGACATGTTATACTGAGCGAGGGATTTTAAGGAGACAATCCGGGGAATACAATCTTTAACAGTCTTTTAAGTCTTTAGGGCATACAGTTACTTCCACATTTTTCTGTAATGTCCACATTCCCTATAATTTAATGCCTCCATAGCATTATCTGGGCCAGAGGGAGATCTGCTTTTCCGGATCCTTGGGCTGAAAGCCTGTGATTCTGGGCCAGGAAAACAAGACCAGCCATGGGATTGCACTCTCTTAGACCTGCAGGTGAATTGATGGGTAATCACAGCCACATGTGGGAAATGCTCTCCACAAAGATCCTCCTCTGACCTTACCAATAATAGCTTCCTTCAGGCTCGATTCCACAGGCAAGATGTTCTTCTCCACCAGCTCCATGGGCCCTGGCCTCTGCGCTATCTTCTCATTGAGGTCATCTGCCAGTCTGGCTCTCTTCAGCTTCAGCTGCTTAGCCTGCAAGGAGGGTTCAGCTGAGGTCTCTGTTTGGGGGAAAGTAAACAAAATGGCATCAATCCAACAATGGTCAACCCATGCCCTTCAGCAGTATTTTAGTTCTAGTCAGAAAGGTAACTTCAGATTAACAGTAGATAACTGTACAGAAAAATAGGTGATAGACAACAATAGATAACTATGAATTATAAAGATATGACAGATACTATATATATTTACGTTATGAAGATAACTACAGTAGTCCTTGTGACAAATTCACTGCTCTCAAACTGATGTCACCCAATTCTCGTTCATGTTTTCCCTCTGGTTGTGCCCCAAGCTTGGTGCTCATCAGCAGCACAACACTCCCTCTCTGAAGCTCAGGTTCATTACTAATCAGATCAAATCTGCCTCACTCCCTCTTGGACATTTTACAGCGTCTTCCCTTAGTAGAAGAGCAGGACACGGTCATTCTATTTCATGGTTGCTCAGCTGCATAAAACTGCACAATTTGAATTTGCACAACAGGTTCCTCTGACAATAATCTCGAAGCAAGCAGAGTTGAATCCCTCCCAAGGAATCATGCAACAGGCATGATGATCTGCCTGCTCCCAAATGAAAGGAAGCTTTGGAGGTCAGTGGCAAAACAGAAAGCTGTTTAAAAAGTAGTTATGATAAAGTTTATTTTTGATGTTTCCACGTTCAGCACGTGCCATACCTTCCAGAATGTGCATCCTAACCAGCTCTGATCTCTCTGGCCGGGACCGGATTTTGCGTTTCAGATAGTCCTCTGTCTGTAGCAAAAACAGACAAGCAAGAACCACTTTCAGCTGATGAGACACAGGAGTGAGGTAATCTTGAACAGCACAATGAAAAGAAACAACCATCTTTAGCTGTTACTGAGATCTAAATAAGCACAGAATGGAGAAGGAGCCTATCTCCTGTCCCAGAGCACCCAGAAAATGAGCTTTCTCTAAAGATGACCTTGCAGTGTAATTACCTCAGTCAATTGTACAATGCTGCCCCACAGAAAGGAAACTGGGAAGGACTTCCTCAGGAGCTGAAGTCCTCTTTTCCCGTTGTATGTACCACCACTAACTTGTGTCAGAGTAACATCCGTGTGATTTCTTTTTACGTTAAAGATAAATGCACCAGTTCCATTGTTCACAGAAAATACTTTCATATACTGTCAGCATTCAGGGCTGAGTTATGGTTTGAGCATACTCTTGAATTTGATTAAAGACATGTTATTTATTAAGCTTAAAAACCCCATGCAGTCCCTTGGGGGGCAGAATCTAAATGCTGTGACAAAGCTTATTTCACTTCCAGAGCTGCTTGTAGCTCTGTCTTTGGAGAATGTGCTAGGGAGCAATGTACAGAGATGACCCCAACAGGCTGAACATGTTACTCTTTACACAGCTGAGGAATGGGAATCTAAAAGCAGTGGGTAATAGACTGGTAAGTACTGGCCATCAGGATGGGCCTTCAGAGAAAGTAAGTACTTAAGTCAGTCAGAAAACTGCACCATAGTTGCTCAACTGCCCACATTAAAATATTAACTTAATAAAGTTTTAGGAAGAAAAGAGGAGAAATAAGCAAAAGCCCTTTGGTCACTGGCCTTAACGCAAAGTCCCCTGTTCCAATCCTTCCACAGTTTAAAGGGCCTCCCTTACAGGTCTTAATCATAGCTGTTATTTTTTTACTTATGTTGCTTTCACTTTTAAAACAAAACTTAGTCATAACAAGTTTCATTCCACTGTAGGCTAATCAGAAAAAAATATCCCCAGAGGCCTTCTGAGGAACAGAAATTATCAAGAAACTCCCCAGTTAGAAAAGGTGGCACATGAAGTGTGATGTCTGGCTTCCTCTTTCTATAGAGCCAGAAGTCTGTGATTTCAGCGTCACAAGATTTTGGGGGGATCCTCTCTATTCAATTTTGAATTTCTAGTCTCCTAGATAAACAATTGCATGTGCAGGTAAGAGAGAAACTTTCCTCAAAGGTGGAACTGAGCTCCACGTGATAAGAGCATTTAATAGCATTTAAGGGCGAAACAGACACCATAAAAATAAAAATCTCAAGTGTATGGACAGTGGGAAAGAAAAGTATCAGTCACTTCCAGAAAGATGACTCTAGGGAAAATCCAGGCACCATATTCAAGGGCTTTTAGGCACAACTTGTTCACTGAGGGTTAACCAGCACCACATGCAAGCTGCAGAACACCCCATCCAACACACCTCTGACTACAGAAAGCTGTATTACATCCAGAATATGAACAATTCCCTTCTGCATCTCATTAGCAGCTACAGGACGCCCAAAACACAAGACATACTATGCCTGACCTTCCCAAAACACTAAAGATTATATTGCATCTTACCCTGGCCCGCTCCAAACTCCTTCTTTGTTCATGAAATGCTGCTGGACTTTTCAGAGCTGTGGAGAGGAAAAACATTCAGTGAATGAATTAGAATGATGGAAGTTCTCTCACTGCACAACCCTTCAGGCCAACTAAGTCAACAAACGTACCACAGCAACTGCCTCCTGCATCTCCCAACACACTGAGGCAGATCTCCAGCTGGTACAAAGCAATGGGAATTGCCATACTCTGTCTGACAGCACAAGGACACAGGAACTGATCTGAAATTTTTGTGGGCCACTGGAGAGTCTAATGCAGGAACACTTCTGATCAAACTAACCACTGCTCCCAAAGCTGGGTCCAAGAACATTATTCAAAACCAGCCCCTCAAAAAATGCCTTTTACAAGCTTCAACACATAGTGATGTATCCTGGACCCTTATGGGAAGAAAACACTCTGAAACACTGAAGAGACACATCAAATGGTTGGAAGGATGGGGGACAATGCTAATGAACTGTAAAGCCCCTTTACTATCTTTTAACGTCAAAGGAAACTGCAAGTCTTTCTTTAATCTGCACCTGTGTTTTGTACATAAGCAAGGACTGGCTGCAAATCCTGCAGGTCCAAAGGACACATACATTGCTCCCTGTAAGAGAAATTACCGTGAGAACAGAAACACTTGGAGAGAAAAGTACATCTGTCTATGGACAGAAAACCACAACTTGAGGAATTAACTTCAGCTCTCCATAGAACAGACCTTCTCGCCCCCTTGGGCCCTGTTTAAAACCAGAGCCAAAATGGATCAGGTTTTAAGAAACTGATCCTCTGCTGTCCAGGACCACACTAACCCTGGAGGAATCTCTCTGCCTGGCTCCTCTGGAGCACACAAAGCTCACGTCACAGTAAAACTAGAGAGAAACGGTGTAGTAGCTCCTCACAGCTTCCCTGAAGCTGTAAGTAGCTTGTTTTTTTTAAAAACAACCACACTGTGGTTTGTATTAAGAACTAACTGAAGGGAACATAATAATTTCTTTTCATATTTCTGAAATACTCGTATTTTAAACTGTCTGAATTACCATCAAGCTAAACAGAAAAGTTAAAGAACTTCAGCTTTAAAGTTAAGTTGCAAGTCTTTTGAAGACAGAAACTAAGCTCATAGTTGGTGACTCCAAAGTATTGCATCTAGGTCCTGTGAAATACAGTCTGCTCATATTATTTTTCACTTAAGACCAGTGATTAAGTATTTCTCAAAAGTAAGTTCATAATGAAGTCTCAAAAGACTATTAAAAAATAAAAGTCCTTGCATAAATGCAGTGTAAGAAACTACTTCTAATGTATGTGGAGCCTTCCAAGCCCTTTCCTACAGAATGGAATGGAGCAGCCACAGAAAGCATTAAGACACATTCTATGAAATATAGAGAGTCCCTCTAGGTTCACATCAGTGGGGTAAGAAGTAGAATTCAGTCCACATGGCAGGAATTCTGAACACGCCAGGCATCACAGATGGGATTTGGACTACAGAAGTGAATGAAGATTAATTTGTAGAATAAATTAACAATAACTGAAAACCATAGTGAGTGAGTATATAGGCCCTACAACATGGGGCAAATAGGTCCTGCTCAGATTAGTTTCATAAATCTGGTTATGGAGAGAAATCATCAGAGAAAGTTACACAAGCTGTGAAATGCACTTTGAGATAAACCAAACAGATACGGTAGGGATACTGTTTTGCAGCAACTACAAAAATAACGCAAAAAACTTCCCCATCATGCTGAGGCACCAAGAAGGCCTCAGCTGATGCCTGCAATGAGGCATCCTGACCACGGCACTTTGTTGAAGAGCAAGGAACAAACAACATACTTTTCCAGTCGCATGAGCTGCTTATGAATACACACGTGCTTGAACCTGAACATGCTTTCCTTTCACTGTGTGCATATCACAGAACAGTGAAATAAAAGCTCAGGTCCACTTGGGCAAAGACAGCAAGTAACATTAAATCTGCATAAACAGCTACCCTGGAGACAAGCAAAGCAGGATTCATCTTGAGTCTTCAAAAGCTCTCTACCAGAATGTGCAGACACAGCAGTAATTCTTTACTCTCCCTTTCCTGCCTACCTCTGCTGTCAGTACGAGGCAGCAGATGAACTTTAAGTGACATTTCCCTGACCACAGCTAATGGTCAGAAAAGTGCAGGAGTTCAGCTGGTGTCACAGGTAGTCCAGGAAAACTCTTGCATACAGAAAAACAAAGCAAGAAAAGAATCTCTGAGTAGGAAAAAAGAAAAACACCCGTGCATTTAATAGTTAGTAATGCAGAGCTGCTACAGGAATAATCTTGTAAAGAACAATTCCAGTCTCTCATGACTAGTCTCTGGAAACGTGCACTGGGATGTAGCTCTCTGGGCTGGCAACATGACAGAGGACTTCATATTCGACCTCTGAAAATGTCAAGAGGGCACAAATCCTTCACTGCTTCCCTCAGCAATCTTGGATGAGGCTGACATGTCAGAATAGGGTGTCTATTGTAAAATCATACTCCATTTGAAGTTAACTAAGCCTTGCACATTTTTTGGCTTTGAAATGACTACTCAGCCCAGAGCTGTGGAGCAACTCTGTTAACTTTACTATAGCAAAATTTAAAAAAAGGAAAAATACAATCCTATGAAGAACTCTGAAGCAATAAGGCTCTGGGTGAGCTCCAAAGGAGACCCACAGTGCAAATATGCCCCTTTTCCAGCTCCTACCACTGCCCTTCCCGGCCACTTACCACTGATCCCTGCAAAACTATTCCTGTGCCTCACAACCCATCTGGCTCACTCCCCAGAGTGCTGCTTTATCCATTCCACTCAAACCTACCTATATTGATAAAGTTCAACTGTTCTCAGCCATATCAGCTGTGGTGGCTCATTCTGGCAGTGTATGTGAATGAGTGGCTGAGCTGGTGGAACAGAACCCGATGTGAACAAGGTGGGCGTGGGGCAGCATTCCCACTCTGTCCACAGCCCTTAGTACCTGAAGCATCAGATATAACCACAGAGGGTTAGGGATGAGGAAACGCCAGTCACCTGATGCTTTCTGACTGCTCAGCCTGCATAAAATACACTAAACAATTCCTTAACCTCTTCTTGGAGACCTCTCATGAAAAAATGCAATATTATAGCAGAGAAATTATCCCAGTGCATAGATGTTTTTACTATTTAAAAACCTTTTGGAATGTCTAACTTATATTTCCCTTCCTACAATTTATACTCTTTGTTCCCCACCTTACCTGCAAACATTACAGAGAACGATTAATTTTCTTCCTCTTTGCATCTATCCATTTTGAAAACTTTGGTTCTCCTACAATCTCCCGTTATATAAAATGACCAAAGGCAGTTGCTTCAACCTTCCCTTGCAGATAACATTATCCAGACCTTTGCTTGTTTAGTCTCTTTTGGACTCCTTCCATTTGATCTGCATTTTTGTTGAAGCCTAGTGTCCAGAATTGGGTACATATTGCAGCCTAGGCTTTATCGGCTGTTTCAGAGTTAAATGATTCTTCAATAACACTTCTCAGTCACGTGTCCCAGCCAGTTTGCCTTTCTGTGTACATAAAATGCACAACGTTCACTTGTGCTTGTCTCACAAACCACGCCACTACCAAGCCAGCCATTCTTCCTCCTCAATTCATGCCACTGACTAGGCATTACAAAAAGTAGACATTCTGCCTTTTTCTTTCATTTTATTCCATAGTTCTTGGCTTCTCCAAACATTGTGAGTCCTAGTCCTGTCCTCCCCCCAGCCTACTAACCTGGAGCTTAATAAAAGTACAGACCATTCCTTTGTTTACATCAAATCATTGAAAATACTGAATCATGTCAAATGCTGATTTCTTCCCTTCCCATCCCACTCAACAACCCTGCTCAACACAACCTCCCAGTCTGACACCAAGCCTTTATTCCAATACTGCTCCCTCACAAGTTGCACAGGCAGCTTCAAGTAGTCCCAGCTTGCTTCCAAAAACATCAGGCAAGGCTGTTTCAAGCACCTTACTAAACCCAAGAAGTGCAAAAACGCATTTAACACCCCGAATTCCCTGGGAAGCATTTTAACAAATATTTAGTCTGCTGGTAGATCCAGCTTAAGTAATGATCTCTTTTTCCCCCCTTTTCCATGTCCCACTTGTTTCTGCCTTGCCATTGATGCTCCAGTTGTAGTTGTACTGCACAGGGAGCTCTACTATGGAACTCTTGACATAAAGTATCTCCAACACCTCCCCACAGCACCTGCCCCTCTCCAAACTTCACTTGAATCCTTGATCTAACAATCCAGCTAACTTTGAGTGAGCCCTGATGAGAACAGAGTGCTGCCAGAGGGGGAAAAAACCACCAAACTTGCCAAACTACAACACCGGTACGAGCTATTGAGTTTTTGTTTTCCATTGTATGCAGAAAAGAAACAGTTGAGAACGCAGAAGTAACTTCTGCAATGCCCAGTTTCAGTTAGGCTACCTCCTGCCTGCTTTTTGATTTTATTTCTACATGATATGTACATGGTATTTTCAGCCTCAATAACCTGCAGTTACACTTTCTGTCCTCGTTCCTGTACCTAGGTCTGGGACAAAGCATGTTAGCCCTCGGTTATGCTGACAAAACGGTCTGTGGACTCCGATCACAGTTGTTTTGAAAGAGTTATTTTAACCTGGATTGGTATGCTGGTTTACAGCAGGGCTCCACAAATAATAGTGTCAGCAAAGCTGAGCACAACTGCCCTGCCAGACCAAGTCAGAAATGAGAGGCTGAGTTTAAGGCCAGCACTGCAGCAGGAGCCCCCACCCTCCTGAAGCACGGTCCCCCACATCTTCAAATTGCCCCATCCACCATAGGAAAACAGCCTGGTGTTACAAATGGCCCAACAAGCACTAAAAAAGGCTCAGTGACAGATGGGACAATAGCATCATCAATAGGGCTTGGGACAGCACAGTCCAGGAGGTGCCCTCCACTGAGTTGTACATACTTTTGTCCCACTTGGACAACTGTGGCAGTTTGTAACATCTGCTGTTATTTACCCCTCACTTTTAGATGACTGACAGCAGGACTTGATTTTCCTGCCACAGACGGGCTGGCTAGCAAGGATCTCATGAAATTCCTACCACATACATCCTATTTCTTTAGTCTCTCTGCTGCCTGTTGTGGAGCATTTTGATGCTTCATCTCCAGAATTCCTGAAGCATTAACATCTTTGTGGTCACACCCTCAGCTACTATGAGAAATCTCCCTGCAGATCAATGATACAACTGTTCTGTGCCTCCACCCTGCTTCAAAAATGTTGCACCTATACATTGCCACTGTGGTCTTCCATCTGACCCACCAAAGCCAAGCAGCAGCACACAAGACCGTCTACATCATCCCACACCTTTCCATACAAAGCCCAGAGATGAAAGTTGCTAATCTTCACTTCAAAGCAATGTATTAACTCCTATGAAACAGGGTCCAAAACTGCAGTGCCTGAGTTCAGTGTTCCCCCAGTCCAAGCCACATTTTGGAGATGGCAAAGTGTGAATGAATCACAGAAACACTGAATGGTTTGGGTTGGAGGAGAACTTCAAGACTGTGTAGCTCCAACCCCCCTGCTATGATTGCAGACACCTTCCACTAGACCAGGTTGTTCAAAGTCCCATCCAGCCTGGCCTTGAGACACTGCTGCAAAGCATCAAACTGGTGCTGCTATATACATAAGACTGAATCAAGGCTCAGGAATCAAACCCAAATCTTCACTATAACAGCAGAGACAAAAAGCTGGGCAAAACGGCCCAAACATTTCTGTTCAGGGTTCACCCTGCTGTGTACAAAAGCAGATTTTAGCCGTGCAAAGGTTCCAAAGATATTCATATGCAGATCTCTGAGTTCCTGTTACCTAGTGTGAGAAATAAGTGGAATCAGAACTAGACTGAGACACTCTAAGAATGAAACACAGCAGGGGAAGGGGACTGACCCAACTGCTGAGAAAAAGAGGTCAAAATACCCATACACACTGCATTTGCTTATGCAGCTGACAGAAGATGCTGAGGTTTGCACGGAACCAAACACAGGGAAGAAAGAAAGGCAAAAGCATCTGCAGAGATCCTCATAGCTCAAGTGTCTTGTGGGAAGCAGAGGCTGCAAAGCCTTCTGTAACCAGTAAATCACTACTTGAGGCTATCACACTTGTAGACTGACAGAGGAGAGGCAGCACATGAGCTTTCCTTGGCCATAGTATCTACCTCATCACGGACAATAAGGTGATATTTGAACCACAAATCAGTTGGTAAGACAACACAATGTTTGTAGAAAGGCTGTAGCTAAATTCAGAATACTGAGTCAAATACTCTGCTCTTCAGTTAGACCTGTTCCTAAAGGAAAGGAAAAACCTTCCTTTGCTATGACAAAGAGAAGCTTGTGTCTTGTCCAAACCCAACCTCAGACACACTGATTTAATTCAGAATGGCAGAAGACCTTCTGCTGCAGCTATTCACCCCTGCTCTCAACCAAACTCTGGTTTCTCTCTCTTGTTTACTACGCTTTCGTAAAAAGATGAGATAAAGTGCTGCAAATAGGCTCGATGACTTCCGCTGTCGGTTCAGGGTGGGGCTCCCACCCGTAGGATTTGGTAAGAGACACAGAACCCGAACCACAGAGCAAGGCAGTTAGCACTTTCTTCCTCCCATCATCTTCACTCCACTTTCAAAAAGTATTTCTTACAGCACAGAGGAAAAAGGTACTAAAAAACTGGGTCACATGCACAGAAGGGGTTGTCATCTTGCCAGTGGGGCAGTGTCAAAGAGCTGCTGTGTGCCACAGAAATATGAAAAGGGGCTGGAGAATACACTGAGAGAAGAGAGATCTCCATCAGCATACTTTTCTCCATTTGCAGCTCTGGGGAGTTTCCCATCCAGTACACAGACCTGATCATACTTGAGAATTCTTGCTGATACCGTACTCCAACGTTGGTAAATGACCTTGGATTAAGGCTAAAATATGAGTATCAAGTTAAGGATAGGAAAAGAAGCCACAACTGGTAAATTGCGATTATTCAAATCCCAAAATACATAAACTCAGAAAATTAAAAATTAAGACTGACCTAAAAAAGTCAATCCAAATATATTTATGAAGGTAAGAAACACATCTCTGGCACTCAACAAATGCAGCTTGCCCTTCAGTGACACCCTTCAATGAGAATGTTATTGTGATTGAAGAATTACAAGTGTTCCTAGACCCAAACAGAAGAAAGGCTGGAGAAAGGCTCCTTCCCACGTTGCTGCTGTTGCCAGCACTGCCAAAGCACAGCATTACAGATACAGTGCTGCAGCTTTACAGAGTCTTCCCCACTGCCCAGCTATTCCAGCCAACAGACAGGGCACAGAAACGGCAGCCGAATGAAGTTCCTGTTAGCGGGATTGTTTGGTGAGCCCCAGGCTGCTGTGGAAGCCAGAGCTGAAGTCCTGCCTTCCTGACACCCTGCCTCAGAGAGCCAGCCCTTCTCCTGGGTCAGCATTCTGAACCTGCACAGCATCCTGGCTCACACAGCTGTTTCTCCCCAAGAGCCACTTTCCAGCTGCCTGCACTGGGCTTGCCCTGGCTGCTGAAGCACGCAGGCAGGGGGAACTGTGGTCCCCTGCCTCAGCTCGCCATGGAGACACCAGCTGAGCTGCTTCCAATGCCTGCACCAGGCACCTCTCCAGAGCCCACTTTCAGCAAGACTGTCAGTAACTTTAGAACAGCAGTATCTCTCTGATGATGCAGCTGAAGTTTAAGATTTTCATTAACGGTGTGAAAAGCCTGAAGTATAGGTTTGTCACAGTAAACATGAAATTATTGGCAGAAAGGACTAAGATTTTTTCAAGGCCCAACACTGAGTTAATTTAAAATCTAACATATGTGCAACTTCTCAGAAAGTTCATCCTCTTTAGGAGCAAAATGGAAATTGTCACCCATGGTAACAGTTATCAGATCTGTGGGTGACTATGGCTACGGCTTTGTGTCAAAAAACATTTACAGCAAATACAAATAATGTATAATCTGCTCCATCCATCGCCATTAACTCTTGGCATTCAAAACACATTACCTAAATCCTGGAATGAAAAATAAAAAAGGCAAAGCTTCGTTACAATCAGGATTATACCGCCTCCAAACTGAAGAAGAAAAGGAAGACAAGGAACTTCTACCAGGAACCCTTTGATCCACGCATTCGTGGACCAGATTTCATGGCTGTTTCTTGCATGGAAAATAGGCCTTTGCAAACTCTTCTGATAACTTTCCAGAGTGCCCAGGGTGGGAAAGGTATGGGGTCACAAAAAAGAGAAACCATTCCCAGACAGCAAGTAAGAATAAAGCTAAGACAACTGTGGGAACACGAAGGGAAGAAACTGTACTGCACATCAAACTTTACTCCTCTGAATTATTATGTTTCTCTTGCAACTGGCAGAGTTAAATCTTTTATCATGGGCAGGGATCAAGGACCAAACACAGCCTATCAAACACCTGAGCATGGTCTTCCTTCTACAGCTTCAGAAAGGGCAAACAGCACATTTCCATCCTAACACAATGAACTTTATTGCTCCAATCATGTCTTATTAATCACAGATCATATAAACACACGGAAAACACACACAGACAGATATCTAAAAATACAAATAAAGCAGATGCAGTTATTAGGCCTCTGACAACGAGACTCTCAGCTTAAATGTACAGATTCCTTCTACACACAAAGCCTGAAGGCTTTGAAATTTTGCTTCAAGAAAAAAGATCAAAGTCAAATAACCAGCAAATAATTCCTGGGAGATAAGTTATAGGTATATTATCAAATTGAAATAAAACCAGTTACAGACTTCTGTGCAACATGCCAGAAACAGAAAAAATGTAGAGGACAGCTGCAAGTGTCCTCTACTTTTTTTTTTTTTTAATTTTACAATACTTGCTTAGTGTTCCAGTCTTACTCTCAGAGCATGACACTAAGTATATTAAAAGTCTAGCTGCAGCTTCTGTACTTGAGGTTCCATGCTATATGCTATGAACCAGAAAATAGCAAGGATTCAGACATTTATGGAGTATTAAAATAAGTTACTATTTTTAGATCTTAAAAGACTTTACAGGTTTGTACATTTTATTAAACAAGTCTGGGAGTAACAATATTTACAGTCCACATACATGTTTTTAACTCCTTGTCCTAAATGAAATTACAGCTCCAGCTTAAAAGCATGAAAGTGAAGCAGTTGCCAACGTGCAGAACAGCAGACATAAGATGTCAGGGAATTGCAAATTTGAATTTTTGCTTTATTACTCTAAATAGATTCCATAAAACTACAGGAATGTCACTACAAAGATCTGATATGTAAAGTGGTGAGAGAATGACGGGGACACATTACGTAGCAGGAAGAGCTATTTCAGGGTGTTAAAGCAATGGGTTTAGCTGCAGCTCAAATAGAACACACCACAACCTTGAAATGTCGGCTGTGTAGCCACATTGCAACAGTTCCAAGTCAGTAAAACTCCACGCAGGCACAGCAGCTCATCTATTCTGGCCCTTATGTAGAAGACAAAATATGGCTGAGGCATGAAGAACTGCACCTGAAGCCACCAGCACGAAGGCAGAACAGCTCGTGTCATGAAAAATACTGCACCTGTAGGTAACTGCCATGTTCCAACAGCTTGCTGCCTCTACCTTCTCTGACAAACACAGAAAGATGCTCCTGCTTCACAATTAACAGTTGAACAATTTATAAAACTGTTCTTTTCTTTTGTTTTGTTTCTGACATTTAACGTGTTCTATTGTAGCTATTGTATGTAACAGGAACCAGAGGTTGATTATATCCTCAACTGACAGGTCTCCTTCAATTAGCACACATATACTAAATTGACAAGATTCATAATAGGAAATAACTAAGAAAATGTGAACATAAAAAATAATTATAGAGCCATGCAATAAAGCTAGAAGTGCATAATTTTCAAGTATTTAAAACACTTTTTTTTTTTTAACTGAGACGTGATTAGACTATCAGGTAAAGGCTAAAGCAGAAATAGCATTTTTAGCTACCCTACACAAACACAAGTGTGGATGTATGGCCAAATCTTGGGGTTGAGATGTTGAAGTCTAGAGACATGATTTAACCTTAGAAACTCACAGGTAGCGAGCACTTCGCTTCCTGAATTCAGTACCTCAAAGATCCTTGGGGTTTTGTGATGGTGGCTGTCCCGGATGCAGAAGACCAGCTACTACAAGCTTTGTCTGGATGATGATCAACACTGATGTGCCAAAGCATAACCTGTGTTCTGTACCCTCAAGTCACCAACTGTCCCCAGTAAATAGCAATTGCTTTAGAATTCATTTTAAGTAATGTCTCACAGACTCCCAAAAAAGCAAATACTGTGTTTTAGTTCTATAACAAATACTACGTTTTATCCACTAGCCTTATGGCTAGAAAAAAATGCAGCTAGTGATATGAGAGGCCTAATGGGATGATAATCATAAGACTGCCTGCTGTATCACAATAATTTCTAATTGTGTGACGTGTTGCAATTGAACCATGGCACGCTCCCCTCATGGAGTCTGAGGATAAAATACACTTGTACTCCGAAATAAGCTTGAGCATCCAGCAGGCTGCACATCCAAACAAGAACTGCATCAGAGTGTTGGTAGCACAGGCCTAGAGCATGGAAACACCTCAGCACCTGTAAAAGCAATCCCATTAGAATCTCCATGCACAAATTCCAACCTCTTTGGATCTGCATACAGTCATGTGTTCTGCACCCCGGAACACAAACATACTGAGGAGTTGGACGTGGGCACAAGAACTGGCAAACATCAGATACACTGAAGTGAAAAAGAAGCTCCTGGAAATTCTCAGCCTGTACAGCAGCCACCCTCCTTCTAGCTTTCAGTGCTCACAATGCCCTTTTCAAAGGATGCCTGTGACATTTTTCAGAGACTCACAAAGCACTACTACAGAGCAACACAAGGCACATTCCCAGAAATTATCTACTTCTGCTTCGCCTGCTTAGATGGAAGTGATGGTCAAAACAGCTTTCCTGCAGGATTGTGCCACATGACAACCTTGCATTCTTGCCTGTGTTTTGTGTTTGCAGCCAGAAGCCAAAGATCACAATCCTGATGGATAAAACAAAGGGCATATGAAGCTTTAAATCTTGCAAAAGAGAAAAAGAGCCACATACTTTGCATAACACAGTATTGCTACATTTGCCAAATGTCTTTCCCCTAAAAATTTTTGCTGTTTTAGTTTAAGATACTTTTCACATAACTTTCTACTCAGATGTGCCTTAGCTACTGTTTTAAATATTCTCTTCAAGGGTGAAAAACGGGGTGTTTAATATTCCCCAAAAAAACCTTACAATAGCCGTAACCTTTAAATTCGACACTAAAAAATGACAGCATCTGACTGTTCTTCTAAAGCACAACAGAGTTCAAAGAGTTGAGCAGAGACAGCAGATTTTGTTTAACTTGCATTTTGTGAGGACAAGAAGATGAAAATCATCTCTTCATAGCTACAAAAAAAATGCAAATAGCAAAAAGGCTTGTCTATTTGCACTGTTAGAAAATAGGCCAAAACCTGAATAAATATAAAAACCCAGCTCTCCTTTTTTCAGGATATGGTCATTCTAGCTCAGATCACAGGTATGTCAGCTGCAGGTGAAGACTTGTTTCCCACATTTTTTCTAAGGGCAATTGAGAATTTTAATCTTCAACTAATGAATCCTGCTACTAGTAAAAGGTTACACAAAGTGGTAGCAGAAAGCAAGAATTATTAATGAAGCATAAAACCAATTATTTTGAATCCTCTTTCACTGCCTATAAATGCTTTATTTCTTACTACAATACACTAATCTTTCAGTGGAGCAAAGCCCTACTGTAGGTGGCTGGTGGGTTGGGAAGGTTATTTAAGTGAGATTAAGTGTACTTGGTAAAAAAATGTTAAAACATTTGCCTTTCCACTCTATCATATAAACAAAATTCCACATGGGACAAAGTAAGCAATTCCCAGTTCTGTTATGAACAAGCACAGCAGGAGTAGCATGACTCTCACTTTAAGGTGACACAAATGTGTCATCTCCCACTCCTCATATTTACAGTGTCCAAAAACCTTGTGCTGATGGAAGCCTGCAATGAAATGTCTCTTTTAGGGCACCAGTTTGCAGAATAAATCTTATGTGGGGCTTAGATTCAGTCAGGAGAACCAAAGGTACCAAGGGGAGTTTGCACACTACATGGCTTGTAATGTAAAACAAAACCTTTCACTTCTCCCACACTTGGCTCATGGATTTTTCCACGGCTGTTTGCCTCAAGATATACAGGAACTGATCTGTATCACAGGCTAATCTAAACGAACATGTAGGAAAGCACAGTAAGACCAAAACAGAAACAAAGTCAATGCTGAGGAAGTGACATCCACACTCTGGATATGAAGGTGAATTGGAGGTGTGGTGCCAGACAAGCTGTAGTCTGGTCCCATGGGCTGAATGCATATTAGCTCTAGGCAGAATATTTTCCACTTTACTTTCATTCCAATTTAATCCAGCTCTCAAACTTCATTTTATGGTGCAAAGCAAGGTACAGTAGGCAGGTGCAATCAGGACCTTCATTTCAAAAGCACATTCCTGACACGAGCTGTAATGCAGATAGAACTGCAGCCATCACAGTTCTCTCAAGTGTTAAGACTCTCCAGATGGCAAATAAACAAAAGAAAAGAAGCCAACCAGCATTTGACACGGAAAGAGCAGCGCAGCTCTTTCAGTTCAGCACCAAACCATCCTCTGGATTCCAACTTTTATACTTTTGGTGAATCATCATAAAGGACTGTGTGGGCCTTGGTTCCTGGCTAACAAACCCAAGAGGGACACACGAGTCCAGCATAGCCATGGACAGTAGCAGATGACAGCAGAACAAGGTTAAGTACCTAAATGTTTTCGCAGACAAGAGGTACAGCCCAGAGAGAAGAAGGAATACAGGATACTTGCACATCCCTAGCAGTAGTAAAAATATCTATTTTGGAACTCCTGAAAGTAGAAGTAAAGCTGTCGTGGCTCTGAGATGCCTTCTGGAGGAACATGGTCCCTTGTCATCCTCTGTACTTCTCACGTTAAAAATGGGACTTTGCTTTAAGTATCACAATTTATCTCACATCTGATCTTCTCTTCAAAAATGGCCCAGGCAAATTATGTTTTAAACATTTCCCTATGTGCGGTTATTTCCAGTTGGCAGGTATGGGTAAACGATACCATTATTTGGAAGGAACTAATTTCAAATCATGTTTAGAACAGATGTGCTAAAGTGGGTTTTCTCCATGGCAGAAAGGACCTTTTCATGTGTTGCCAATATTTTCGCAATGATATTTCACTGAGTGTTTTTCTTTGGTCCATCGCAAAACTCACATGTAAGAGATATAAACGAAGCAATGAAGGGCATAAATCTGCAAAGACTAGTAATTTAGGCTATGTTTTAAACAAATTTAAGACTCACTAATTATTCTGGATGCCTTACTTGAATTACTTGCAAGGGCCTCATTTTCAAAAGGCCTGTAAAACAGACCCCTCTCAGGAATCACGAGTTTGGCCAGCCACACTTTGAAGAAAGCCAGTACTGAACATAAGTTAATAAAGTATTTGCATACGTATCCACCTAAAGCAGGAGACCACAAAGAAGTCAGGAACAATTTCTTCTGAGAAGCATTAGTAAAAAGGCACAGTCACTGGGACACTAGCCTTTCATCCAAAAGCAGGTAAGTGTATTCTGTAGAAGCTTGTATACAAGCTCCCCAGGTTAAAAACAGACAACAGACATGATACATCCAGACAGGACAATCTTTTCTTTTTGCTTTGGTAACATCATTTTAAGCAGGGGTCCCAGAAACCTCTTGAGAACATTACTGCCATCCAGCAAGCCCCTTCAGCTGACGGAGTGCTGCTGACAGGTTCTCTTCATTCGGAGACAGACCTGACAGTCTAACCTTCAGCCCTCAGCAAAGTCTAAGTCACACCACTGTGTTATATTACAGTGTGCACCCCAGAAACAGAAGAAATGAGAAAATCCTCATTACTACACCATCTTCAACTAAAGCTTCTGAAGCAGGGAAGTAGGAAAGCTTCTGAAAGAAGAAAATACATACCTGATCCACTGCTGTTGTGTGAAACTGAGAGGACCTCAAAAACAAAACATTTGCTGTGTGGTCTTGCTTCAAACTGGTACCTGTAAGTCTTCTAGTTCAGAGGTACCAAAGCATGACAAAACTATTTGTCAGATAACTTTTTTGCATTTTTGGGGGAAGGAGGGGAACAAAACAGAAAAATACCTTCTCCAACGCTAATCTAACAATGAAAGCTTCGCTTTAGAGTGGATCCTCTCTGTTTAGCCAGAAAAGTAAATGTTCTCTGCCTCCACAGATTTTGCCTTCCCCTGCAAGAAGGGCAATGGTTGATGTCCACAGGGCTCTTCCTAGCTGTTTTCTAGCTACAAACATAAAAGAGGGCCCCTTGTTGGTTAACATCTTGTACACACTGCCTGGTTTTGGTCAGCTTATGAAATATGTACACACAAAGTTACAAGTGCCTCAGAGGTCTGGGGAGCTGACACACTGTAAGAACAGAAAGTGCAGAGGCAGGAAGCCTGCTAGAAGAGTGATTACCAGCAGGAGTCAAGTATATAAGGCACTTCTAACATGGCATGTTCTCCAGAAGACTGTGCATTGTGATGAAATGCCAGCCTGGTTTTGCAGTACAGTTGCACTTGCAGCCATTACCCTCTTCCTCAGTATCGGAGGTGGCACCAACACTTCAGAAGGACCAGGCTGGGTGGGACAGGGTGGGGCTCTTACAGATGATGTTTTTCATGCAGAAGCAGAGAACCTGATCTTTCGAATGATACGCGAAACCATTCTCCACCAAAAAACATGCATAAAAACACCAGGGCAAAGAACTGAAGTGGTACTTACGCGGCATGATCCCTTGGCTCACCAGCTCCTCCCGTGTGCGTCGCTGCTGGAGCTTCAACTGCAGCACTGCACGACAGCAGAGAGAGGGGAGAGAAAGAAACCCATCAGGGCAAGAAACAACTGAAGAGACATTTTCAAATGCATCTTGTTTTCTTCTTTGGATGCCAAAGCACTGGTGAGCAGCAGAAGGAAAAGACCCCCCTCCCACCCTGCTGCCCTGCCCTGCTGCAATTGCAGAAGTGGCCCCCAGCAGTCAGGTTTCCGTAGGCTGCTGCAGCCAGGGGGAGAGGAAGTTGCGCAGGGTCTTGGCAGGGTGATAAAAATCCACAAAGCCAGGCCTGTTTCTCAGTTCTTTCTAGAGCACCAACTGCTTTCCAAACCATTAATATTAAAAAACAAACAAAGAGAAACACCAGCTGACAGTCCTCCAATAAACACAGAGTGACACCCCAGCTGCTAATGACTCCTGAAAACTCTAATTACTATGTGCAGATTAAACGATATGTCAAAACTGTTGGTCGTTACTCTAAATTACAAGGCAGATTTCCTTCCTCAGCTCAGAAATTCACCTTCAGAAACATCTTGTGAAAGTGAAATACCACAGATACATCTAGAAGTGTCCTTCCACTGCAAAAGGAATCCTCTTATCACTAGAATTTTTCCTATTTATTTTAGCATATTCAACATATTCATGACCTGTGTGAAATGCAATTAGCTGGGGTTTTTTTCTAGTGCAAATCCCTGGAATAGTCATAATTTCAACATTTAGATTATAACAGCAGTTTCCCTTTAAACTATACAATCAAAGCAACATTCTAGATTGTTCTTACAGTCAAAGACAGCTTCCATATGAAAGCAACCTTTCAAAACTGAAGAAAAAATTCACATGAATGTGTAGACACACACATGTCTCAAATTAGGACAACCTGAGTTATCACTAAATCCCAAAGCCCAAACTCCTAAGTATACTCCACACAAAATATTATAAAATGAATGGCAAGGCATCTCATCTCCCCTGTTTTAATTTGGATTTCTCTGTCAAAATTATGCCTTTTGTATAGTCCACATAATGAAAGTCCACATGAATGTAGTGGAACCACTGTAGAGCAAAACTGCTCTACAGTCTAACTATGCAATCCCTTATTTCTCCTTTCCTAAGTACTTTGCTTGTCCAGTACATTAACTTCATACATTATATCCAAATTTGTACTGTACACTAAATTACTCCCCTAAAGTAGAGATGAAAAAATTTAAGAAGATGCCACTTTGTCTACTTACAGACATCATCACATTTTACCTGTTTCTTTCAACCTCCTATTTGCAGTTTGCATTTGACTAAGATACATCTTCCAATAAGGGTTCTGGTCTTCACATGTATAAAAAAAGAGATCCATCTCTTCCTTCCTATGGTTGTTTCCACAGCGCCTCATCACCCTCACTTAAACGCACACTTAATTTTCTTCTTGGATTTGTCTGGCTTCCACTTCCATTGACTCTTGATGTACCTTTCTTTGAAACTGTTTATGAGAGAGAAGTACCTCCTACCTGTGGAAGTACCTCTGTGCACAGCGTGCAAACAAGTTACCTCTCTTCTGTTTCTTAAGACAAACTATGATTTCTTAATATATGGATCCTGGGCAGGAAACTACTTTCTTTTAGTACATGGAAGTGAGAGAGGGGAGGAGGATGTACAAAGCACCATGGTAATTCTGTGTGGGATCAGCCAAGAGCCAGAAGGAGGAGGAGGGAACACAGAGGGGAAGGAACAGGCCCTTCGTTTGGCTGTGAAACTGCAAACAGAAGTGGTAGTTCCAGACTCTTCCTCCCACCCAGCATGAGATCGCACTCCTACTTCTGTGCTAGCGTGAGGGCTAACACAGCTCACAGCCAGCCTGCTCACAGAGCTTCTCATTTGCTGGATTCCTTTTGAGGTTATCAAACCCCAAGTCTACTGAAGCATTTGATCTAACACCTTGCTGAGACAGTGTCAAATCTCTCACTCCCCCCACCCCCTCTCATGTCCTGGTGGCTGGACTCACTGACATGACAAGAGACCACAGCCCAGTCAAAACAGGCATCAGTTTTTGTGTTAGTAAGTTGAAGAGGATGACCACATAGCCAGGAGTTGCAGTAGAACAACCACGACACAACCAGGGCAGGTATTCACCAGCACTGAAGGTGGGAATTAGACTTCATCCTTCCAACAGCACACTGCCACTAAGTGATTTCTGCCCATTAAATCTCTCACTGCATGGTATTACTTCTACTACTGAGCCGTTTAGGGACTCATATCCATACCCTAATTAGCACATCTTACTAAATGTATACAGACAAGGCACAGACCTATAGCATCAGGTCCATCTCCCCAGCTTTAAGTGCAGATAATCTTATTATTACTCATGTCTTCCTATTTACACATCTCGTAACGTGTGTTAGCCCTTTCTGCCACTTACTTGCTACGACCATCTACCTTCCCTCACATTTCTCACTACACCTACTATTTACCTTTCACCTCCCAGCCTGGGATTTTCAGCAAAAAACTCCCCCACACAGGCGTGGCTGGCATTTTTTGCTCCTGGGTGCACACCTGTATTGTCATCTGTATTAATGCGCATTTTGCTCAACTGTCTCAGTTGGCTTAAATGATATAAACCTTTTTTTTAATATCATTATTTATTCCTCCACTAGTATTTCTTCTGTCCACACTGTTAGAACCTCTTGCACGTGTTTCCAGACAGCACCAGGCTGATCTCAACCAGAAACGCTTTTTTGCTTTCTATGATTACAACCAGTTCTTGATCCAATTAAGCAGTACTTCATTAAATTCAAATATATGTCTTAAAACCAAAATACACCACACTATTAAGTTAGAGATGTTATAAAAATCTGTTGGACCCAGACAAAACCCCTAGCAACCAAATCACACTTATCCAAGCAACAAAATCACATTTGAGCAGACCTGTTTTCACAAACCGAAAAGCTGATCAGTGTGATTATACTGCTATTCTTATATCACCTAAATTCTTGATCAAATTTCCCATAGTCTTTTTTCCTGGAACTGGCAGCAGATGAGCCACTCTTTACTCACTCACCCTTTGTCAGCAGTGATGCAAAACGTGATTGGTCTTTCGCTCTTCTGAAGTCTCCCTGCTGTTCCCAGATTTATTAGAAATGAATCTCAGTCAGACTGCTAGAGACTTCATCAAATGACTTAAAATTCCCCTGCTGACTGCAGCCTCCCTTATGAATTTTCTAAATATATCTTATTTCTTTATTAGTTACAATCTACTACCTGTTTTCTCTACCCATTATATGCACCTTTTATTTTTAAACCCTATGTCCCTTCACAGAAAGAAACTGTCAAGAGAACTAAACTGGTGAATAGAAAAAAAGTCATTTTCAGGACCCTTTTTCTAAGACTAAGTAATTCCTGGGATTTATGAATGTATATAAATACCTATTAAGCACAAGTTATAATCAGCCATAAAGTTCTTTTTTTCCCCCCAATACAGCTTTTTTTTTGTGGCAGGGAGGAGGGCAAAAAGGATTATTTAAGTTCACTCCTGAATACATTTTGGCTTAACTAAGTACTTGGAGTTCCCAATGCCATTTCATATATTTAGGAGATCACCTGTTTACATGTGCAAGTGTGTGAATCCTATATATAGATTAACAGATGTCCCAAGCACCAATCCAAGGCTGTTGTACATGGAGCTCAGCCAAAGGTCTAGAATGACCAGAGAAATTCAAAGCTACTCTAAGACAGACTGAAGTGTAAGTCTTTTAGTCACTAAGGGACAATGTTCTGTTTCCTTTATGCCTGTACTTAACCTGTAAATTAATTTTCAAATTAAGAATAAATCAGGTAATATAAAGGGCAGTGTTAACTGCTGGCTAGAAAATAAGTTCCAAACTGGTGCCCTTCTACTAAATGCAATTTTGTGGGATTTGTATGCTTGTCAGATTTTCCCACTCAAAACTGGGCATAATTTATTTATTTCACAAGTATGAAACGTTCCCAATTAAATTTTGAACAACATTTTTATATCACTAATGGACTGTTCCAAGAATTAGTAAAACATTCCAGAGAAATCTGGGAGCTAGGATAGAGGACCAGTGCCAGCAGTTTAAGAGGAGTAGAGAAGAACTGTGGTGCTGGGAGATGTATTAAATGACAAATAATATTGTGATACAGCTACTATCAACAGAGTTACGCTGTTAGCTAAATACAGCATGTCATGATTATTTTTTGTTCGTCTTAGCATAAAACTTTCTCAACAGCCACAGGCATATTCCAGGACCAGCTACTCACAGCTTGTGGCAGCTCAGATTTAACAATATATAATTAATATACAGAGCCTGCACCCATACGGGCACTTTCAGGACAGCTACAACTCCAGTGGTAGTTCAGGGGTGCATTAGCAGTAAGCAGAAGCAAGAACAAGTATCTATGATGAGCTAAGTTGTTTTTTGCAGCTCATCACCTAAATCTGCAGCAGCATGCCTGCCCTTAGACATAGATATCTGAAAGCCCTTCTATTTCTAATCCACACTGCATTTAGTAGTGTGACTAGAACTACTGCAGAAACTAGACTGCAGATTCTGCATCTTAGCATTTCAACAGAGAAAAATAAAACAAAAACCTATTTTCAAAGACTGTCTCACATACAAGGGCAGGTTTGTGACAATAAATTAAAAAAATATCCTGCATTTCCTGTTTTTTGAAAACTAGAGAGAAGAAGCACACGGCTGTGAACTGCAGCTTGTGGCGAGACCTTGTGCGTGTTATACTGAATACAGACTTACTCCCAAAGGGAGTCTGTGCTCACATTTCTACAAAACCTTTCCTGCTAAGGAATCCCAGGCGATACTTAAGGTCACCCAACCAAGGTAATGATTAAGCACAGCCATATGGTGGATTACAACTGGGACAGCATGAGCAGCAGTGCAGATCAGGAAGGAAGGAAGGCTGCTAGAGCCAAATGAAACCCTATAGAGGGACTGAGGGAGGCAGAACTCCCTGGAATTCAGGCTGGGATACCCATGCAAAACGGGAGAGTGCAAGACATAAACTGCATATTAACAAGAAAGGCTGTATGCTCACAGATGTGGTTTATCAATTTTGTAAATTCAGTGAAAGCAGTCTGCCTGACAGAAGAATTTATCCTTGCAACCCAATCAATAAACCATGTGATTAGGAAGAGAAACTACTGAAGAACAAGTGAAATTAGCCTAACTTCATTATCTAAGCTTAGGAAAGTGCAAACGTAAGTAAAAGTGGCAAAAAGCAATTTAATGCTCATAAGGGCTCATGGTCATTTATTTGCACATTGTTCAGCACCTCTGCAGAGCCCATTTTGAAAGCACTGAGTGGCTACAGCGTCCTGTTAATTCACAAGAAAGCACTAATACAGCCCAAGATGGGATGGGAACTTGCCAGTTGGTTCAACACCTCTGCCCTTCTGTAGCGACAACGGTATTTCAGGAGAATTTTCACTGGCCTAGCACTGAGCAGGTCTGCCTAGGTTTACTTTGTGAGGGTCAGAGACCACGGGCTAAGGACATGTGGCACAAGGCCACCATTTGCAGCCCACACATACTTTCCAGTTTTTCAGTCCAATGTGTATTAACATCGTATGCAACAGCCTGCATGCAACCAACTTAATTATAATATGCAACAATAAAAGACACCTTTGATGACACGGGGTATTTGCCGAACAAAATCAGCACAGCTGTTTGTGCAGAACTGGGGCCTCTAACTCAAATATCACAGTGCCATGTAACTACTGCTTTGAAGGATGAAGCCACCTTTCCGCTTACCACTCGACCAGCAGCCTTTCTAATTACACTAGGAAGAGAATTTTTTTCCTACCTTCTGATTAAATAGTCACATTTGACCCGAAGAAAATGCCAAATTCAGCTTTCGAATACGCAGCACACCAGCTGTTGTTTTCTGTGGAAGCTATATCCTACTGAATTCAGTCCCTTGGAGACGTGGTAAGAAAACCTTTCCCTCACACCAAAAAATGGTCTCTGAGCATTTTTCAGCTGTGCCAGCTTACAAAACAAATGTTGACTTGCATTAGATTTTTCATGCTTCAACAGGAAGCCAGATTAGATTCACCAGCAAGGGCAGCATCTGTAAAACTCCAGTTGCAACACCTTTCTGTATAAAAGCAGCAAAGGGCTGTTAGTGTACCAAAGTACTTGTAGTCTCCACAAGAAGCTGTGAGAAAAAATCGGCTATGATAGTTTGTGATCAGTGAGTGAGTACACAATGGTCAAAATTAATTTTCAAGAACTTAAATTGCTGAGGTGGATTACTTTTTCTGTTTTAGAGCTGCATTTTCCTGGTGCTGTTGACAACACACCCCACACCACACAGAATGTGCTAGAATGGGGGTTACCAACAAAGAAAAGCTAACTTTTGGGGCCTTTTTTAAAGGCAATTTTCTGAGCCTAACAGCATTTTAATCCACTAACTGCTGATGGGGAATACATGCTGGCTTTGCATTTAAGCAGACTGTGCAGTTAACAGAGAAGCATTTAAGTGAAGCAGACTGTAAATGACACCCAAACTGCGGGGATTATATGACAGTTTGCTACCCTGGGAAGGGGATGCCAAAAATTCGTGTCCCTCTGTGGGGTGAAGGAGAAGCAGCAGATACACTGTTGATCCTCACAATTTGCAAGCATCGGCTGTTGTTGGGAGCAGCAGCAATATCGTTCTGTTCATCTCAATGCATTTTAAAGAATAGCTTGAAGCAAGCCTGCGCAAAGGGAGAGTTAAGCAGAAGTTTATTTCTTTACTGCTTGAGACTATCTCACGTTCCACTACCTCTTTTCTCTACTGAAGCAACAACGGCTGCTATTAAAATGCAGGCAGCTTCCTCCGCTCTTCCTTAGCAACCACGCTATGGAGAAAATGGAGTTTGGGAGGGTAAAGAATAAAAAGAAAATTTGGTTTGGTCTCTTCAACTGTTACAAGAACCTTTCATACTAGAGGCAAAAGCCACTTTTTTATATTCATGCTGTGGTTTTCCCTCTGTGAGAAGTAGGATTGGGACCACTCTCCCTACACCCAGAGAGGAGGTCTGTGAAGCACATCCTGAACAGGAAACAAAACTGGGATCAGGAGCAGATCCCTGATGCAGGCTCTGAGAGTGATGAAAGCGGATTTCTTCGCAGCCCTGAAGAAATCAGCACGTCCTGCTGCAATATGCTGAGACGGAAAGGTGTCTCGTACCAGTCCGGGGAACACTGACAACTCCTTACCCAGCTGTGCTTGTCCAACAGAGATGATTCCAGGAACAAAGCCAAAGAGGAGGTTTAATCAAGAAAGCCACACAGCTGCATCAAAGGCACTTCTATAGAGAACTTGAAACTTTTTTCATGACCACCTCTTATTTCTTATCCTCTTAGGAAGCTTATGAAACATTTGTACAGATGAGAACAGGAGTATGATTCTGCCTGATGTAGACCTAAACCCTCTATCAAGTGATTCTTAAAAAGCAGAACATTTTCTTCACCTCCAAAGCAAGAACTTCCAAAATATTTCACAGTGGATGTGCTAACAATAATCCAAGGATGCAGTGTGGCTCACATCACACCAGAGTTGGTTTTTTCCACCCAGCACTTCCAAAAGCCTTCAGGCTCTCAAATCCCCAGAAGCTTTTAAAAGCAGCTGAGAAGCACAGAAAAAGAAGTGACTGGTCAATTAAGAACACAGAAAGACAAGGAAAAGAGAAAATTAACTGACTCTCATTCTCAGAACAAGAAGGGCTTATTTCTTGATAAAATCACACTCTTCAGAGGTTCTACAGCTCAAAATATTCTTGGGCCATATAAAATCATTGACATGACATGCAGCTTACACATGCCTGTTGATTGTCTATATGAATGTGTTCCAGAAGACTAGTTTTAGCTAGAAACAAAAAAAACCAGGTTCAGGACAACAGTCCTTTATTGTTGGGGGATGCCACTGGAAGAGAAATATGAAATAGGAAAAATTTAAAAATGCGTTTTCAAAGGATGATAGAATACTGTATTATTTTTTAATGAGTCAATGTCATGAGGCATTAAGTAGTTCTCCTAGTCGAGACAGACAAATACAGCTTCTTTGATAGAGTTAATTTAGCAGAATCAAAAATCCCATCCTACAGAGGAAAGTAGTCCCCAACGAATATGAAATCAGAAGCACACAGTCAAAAGTAAAAGGATCTATTTCCATCCTCATATTACCACAAGGTAGCTGGCTCACACAGAGCACAGAACAAGCTACCTCAGCAGGTCATTTTTGAGGCTTATTATCAAATTTGATAAATGCAGAAATCACATTAATGTTAACTAAAAACTGTATTTAGAAGATAAAACCAGTATTTACAGCAGTTTTAGTTTCGTTAGGACACAGCACTGTAAAACAAACAAAATTAGTAGCTCCATCCAACTACCAAGACAATATGATCTAAGCTCCAGACAGGACAGAAAAGTTACTCCTGTTAGTGGCTCTCCAAGGCTCAAGTCAGCACTGGCTTTGTTGGTAAAATGTGCAGATCCCAGAGGAAGAGCCAGTTCATAGCCTTAGAAGTTTACTTCTTTACTTCTGAGATTCAGTCTCAATATTGCACACAAGTGAACATGCTTATTTCACAGGAGCTACTCATGTATATGACTCTAAATAAATGCAAACTTGATTATTACCGTGAAAGTTATGCTGAATTTTGCAGGGTTCTTTTCATATATATTTATAATTAAGACTAGCAGTTGCTGTGCATTTTACAACATTTACCTTTACTTTCTTCCTTCATGACTTAACTCCTGCCTTTTCCATTAAACACCTAAGATTTAGGGGGAGTTAATGCCATTTTATTCACTGCTACTTTTTAAGCCAGTTTTGACTTACTTGATACTAAAATTTTAAAATCAGATACCTTTGCTACTACTAGTACGTAAGTGTTTCTATTGAACACATAAAAGCCCACTCTTAACCATAAAATCTTGGCACACCTATAATCAATCTCAGCACTTGCTGAAACTGTTAAAACACAACTTTGAGAAATTAACCTGAAATACACATAACATGGTATATTTAGTAAGATAGGCAACATGTAAAAAGGCACAACAAGCTTGTCAACAAGAGAAGTTGGTTTGCTTTCTGTGCAGGGTACTGATTCTTATAAAATCATTTTGTCTCAGTAGTACTGGTTAGGTGAAAACTAAGCATGTGAGTAACTAGGCACATATCCATATCTATGGAATCTGGCTACTGTGCCTGATCCAACATGATGACCTGTAACAAAATACCTAGGTGGAAAGGTCTACCTAAAATTGACCCACTGGTATCATAATACAGTAAATATTAACTGTAATCAGTACTTGCTGATGCCATCTGTATATCCATTGTTACTATTTATAGCTGGAAGAGAAGTCTTGAGGAGGGAAAAACAGAGAGAATTTCCCAACTCCCTGTGTAAACTTGAGTCAGAGTCTATAGTGATTTGTATTTTTCCATTAAACAATGAACAAGGAGGAACTAACATTGCCCTTAACCACCTTGCAAAGGAGACCCTAGAAAGAAATTCTCCCCGATAATTTAATATGACATGGCAGATGGGGACGAATGAAGAAAGAAGGAGGAATGGGTAGATACATCCTGACAATTAGATCTACAGCTGTCTACTAAGGTGACGGCACAAAAGGCAAGCTACACTAGGGAAACACAAGTTCAAACTCTTTTCATTTTTTTTCTCGGAAAGATAGAGGTATCTCTGCCTATAAGAAGAAAGAGCTCCAACCAGCTCATTTTCCATAAAGATGACACATGGGAGTTGTTTATATTTTTTTCTGAAAAACTATAAAGAAAAAAACCAAACATTTCGAAGTATGTCAGAATCTGAACAATTTTTCATTGTATTTAAAACTCTGAGTTCAAGGGATGTGTTTTGTGGGTTTCTAACAAGCAGAAAGAAAATCAAGCACTGAGACAATGCCCAGACACATCCACAAAACACATGATTGATTAGATATGTTTGTAACACTAAAATTAATGAGGAAATCTTTCCATGCCCCTTGCAGCAGAAGAGACGTGGTCGAATATTTTTCCTTCATAGTTCGCCTCCCATACTTCAATTTCTGCTACAGCAGAGTGCTCCAGTGCACAAACAGCCTCATAGACCAAGGTCACAAACTTCCTCAAACATTTCTGAGAGACTGGTTTCTCTCAGTGACTCAGCCTTCCTTGTGCCACAGGGCACCCTCTACAGATAGAGGTTAAAAGTTTCCCTCACAGGAATCATCTAATGGTCAGGATACCACAGCACTTCTGTGGCAACAGCTGGGACACCTCGACATATGAGCTGTGTTTTGGGGTTTTCCACTAAAACATGGAATAATTCTGTATTTCCAAGACCATTTCGGATTTTTAACCACCTAAAGATCTTTGGTTTACTGAAACCAAATGCAAATGAGAGCAAATGTGTTTTTCCACAAGTAGTAGAAAAAAATTACTTAGAAGTATGCAAACTTAAATACAAAACCAGCAGTTCTTTAGAAGAAATAATTAACCAGTTATATAGGGAACTCAGAAAGCTGGGCCTTATAATTTTAAATTAGCTAGCTTGAGCATCTCCCAGCTTCAGCTGGTTCATTGTGCTGACAGTTATTTCGTGGGACATGAAACAGAAGTGGTTTTGTCCAAGGTGCATATTACATGCAAAACGAAGACTCAGAGCATTCCCTATCTAGTTAGTATTCCTTTCACCAGCTTCTATCCAAGCCACAGCATTCTCTCTTAGCAAGAATTTCAGGTGGATACTACAAGGAATTACCATATTTCTTTAATTCATGGTAGTTAAAAACATCTTTGCTGTTTTCTCCAAGACTGCAAAGAACACAGGCCACAGTCATAGCATCTGAGGTTCAAATAGAGATCCTGGCCTCTGTACTCCAACAGTCTGACACCTTCTTTATGGTTTAAGTACAAATTCTATTAGAATTCTGTTGCTACTCGAAAAAAGTTGCAAGATTCAGCTGTGGCCATCATACTCTGCATTAGAATTCAGTTCCTCCACAGCAGCCCAGTGTGGAAGCTGATCCCCAGAATTTGCATTACACATAAAAAGCACATCAAAGCCCCTCAGAATCTTTGCACTGTGATGATACAACATCTATCTACTGTTTGTTACCTCCTTTCTCGATGGGTATTTCCTTTCTTTCAAAAAAAATTCTGGACTACACATCTCCAGGACTGACTATTGTGCTTTTTTCCATGAGGGAAGATCCACAGCATTGAACAATTCGAGCTATGAGGCTTTATGTGCTATCATAGCTATAAATATTTAAATAATGTAATTCTGTATAACAGGTCAATCAGCAAACCAAAAAAACCCAGCAGTCCAGAATGGCCTGCATGACCACTGACTTCAGACTGGTGGATAAATTCTGCAGATGTTTAGAATGTTACTGCTGGCTCAGTCCTCTGCTGAAGGGCACTGAGGGGACTGCCAGCAGCAGCAGATTACACACACTTCAAGATTCTCTCCAACTGGTAATGGAGGTGGGCTTTCACTCATATCCTGAACAAAAGCAAGTGAAGGGCAGACACGTTTCCCTTCTGTCACTCCCTCCAGCAATGAGGCAGGGAGGTGCTGCAGGGGACAGCATTTGCAGCCGCTGTAGTTAAGATTCACTGTCACATGTCAGTCCTGAAGATACAATCCTCGCTCTACACTGCCTGCAGTCAATGTGACAGATATTATTAGCAGCAGTAAGAGTCTCTCAGAGAGACACAAAGGTACTATTAGTTTAGCATCTACTTCTAAAATGTCTTCCGCTTCTGAAGAGGGAGAATTCGGCATCAGAGCGTGGAAAAGGGCTGCAGGCAGGCTTACAAGGACCTTCACACCTAAGTGTAACACAGACAGAGGCACAAATGCTTAGGAAAGTGAAAGTGATTAAAAAGAACATCCACCAAAATAAGAAACAAAGCACACAACTATTTGCAGGCGCAGGTTACATGTTGCTTGTAATACTGATCAAATTATGCAACAGGAGTTTCTGGCTTGTATTCTGTCTTCCAGCATTGCTGTGAAATTTGCAGAGGTGCGTAACCAAAGAACACACCTACTGCCACATTCCATTCCCACAAAAAACAGGCTATAGCCTCCATGCACTTACTACTAGAGAAACACAGAGCAGCAGGAAGCTACACAAACTCCACACAGAGAAAGTCAAAAGTGGATCTCTTCCTTCTGTCACCCAGAGAGCACCACTCAGCTCTGCCCCCAGCAAGCCAGCTGGGCAGCACAATGTTTGTGCCTGACAAGTGCTTTTGAGTGAGGAAGGTTACCAAAAGGATGTTAAATGTGTCAGCTGGTACAGCAGAGTTGTTATGGGAAATACTCTCAGAATGGTGACAGGCCTTTGAGCTGCCTTTCAGGACAGAGACCACAGAATGAGGCCTTTATAAAGCATGACTGCAACAGATGATTCCTGTCCCTATGATGGAGAAAAGTCCATCACAGGCACTTCCACTGAAAACTTTAAAAAACCTATCTTTTTACAAAAGGTTTTCTCTACAGCTTATTTCTACAGTTTATTTGTGAAAGCCAGTTTTAAAATAAGATTGTCTAGAAAGTCTGGATTTTCAATCAAGTCTGTCAATTTTGCAAAGAATTTAAGTCCCAAAGCAATATATCCTCTTCCTTATCACCAACTTCCTTCACATTTCTTGTCAGCTGCATCAGGCCAATATAACTTTAGATGGCAGAACTGCAGGCTGGAAAGTTCAAATCTTTGTTCACTTGAAAGACTGTTGATTTTATTATATGCACAATAAACTCTGACAGAAGATCACCTGCGCAGTTTTACTACCCATCTCATCTCTCCTGAATACACTGATGAGCAAAAAACATTTTGTAGTTCTTCTTAGCAATCACCATATTGCAATGTATTTCAGCTACTGCAGATCTGCTCCTAGTTTGGAGAGATACTGGGTTAGTAAGTATTACATAATGCCAGGGAAAAACATTGTATCCACTTTTACTAGCCCAAGTAAAATAAAGAAACTATGAATTCTGCTCCTTGTTAATGCCCTTGGGCAGATTATGTATCCTGCAGAGCCTCCTGCAAGAAAAAGCAGCACAATTTGCCCCAGAGGCTCACTACACATCTTAATTTGATAAACCTAAGCCACATCAGGAGTCATATCCCATTTTCTACCACAGGTTGCAGAGGTTCTTGCCAAAAAATGTGCTGCTTTTGCATTTTGGATTGAAATTTATTGATGCAGCAGGTGACAAAATCAGTAATTCAATGCTCAGAAAAGACTGGAGATACGGGAGTTGGGGCACGAAATGAAAGATCTAAGTGGGCACTTATTTTTGGTATAGATATTCACTAAGTTGTTGATCAATGACTTGCAGGTGTGACAGCACGATGAAAAATCGGAGGTGACTACTGACAGATCTTGTGGATGATAAAACTACCGAGATAAGATTTACACAGGCAGCCTGAGGTGGATCCAAAAACAGAGGGAAGACCCACTCCTGTCACTGCCCCTCATCTTTGGGCAAGGACTCCAGAAGTTGTTTCTGGAGGCAAAGAAAGCAATTTGAGTTTAAATAGCATAGTTCTGTTTTCAAAAAAAGCATCTGCTTTTGAACAGCTCCTGGGAAGTCTAAGCATCAGTCATTTGTTGTTTAAAAGTAGAAACAGAGATGTTTTCTTGAAAAAAGAAGCAACGGATAATTGTGAAAAAATCAATAATCTGAAAGCCACACAAGTGTTTTCAAGCTTTATTAATATGTTTCCCACTTGCTGGGATTATCAGTACCTCTGAACTACTGCCACTGAATATGAAGCTCAGTTCAACTGTGAAGAAAATTCAGTTGACAGGGCAGGAAAGTACTTACTGGAAATTTTACTTGGTATCATTACTAGTTCAAAGCATTGTCTGCATAAATGCTACTGACAGCTGTACTCATCACACCACACCCAGTTTCTATTCTCTTTTGTTTTCTGCATGTGTTGAGCCCTTACATCTCCTTGCTCTTGCAAGTCCAAGTCTGCAACTCTTTCCTTTCGGTATTACTTTGCACTACAGAAAGCACTGTAATAGCCATTTTTGACAAATTAAGTAGATCATAATGTGGTAAACAAGTTAGCCTCTGTCCCTCTCCTCCTCCTCTTCCCATTCCCAGCATGAAAATAGCTAGGGCTAAAGCAACAGCTGGGGATCATTACACTGACAGGAATAGTTCAGTAAACTGCAAGAGGGGAAAACATGTCATATCCAAAAAAACCAAAAACATATTAGAGCATCAGGACTGAAAAAACATGTGAATTCAGCTCTAGGGATAATGCTATGACTCTTGTTCCACTGATAACAACTGACTTAAAAAAACTCTGGTCATTCTGTGTTAACCCTTTCCCCAAGCTTCCCACTCATGTCACGGAGTCAACAAATACCCTGGAACACCTCTAGTCCTCACAGTTGAATGAGGCACACTGGCTATTAAGCAAAAATAAATTTTAATTGACAGTCAACTTCAAGCCACTTCACATAAATATATCATTATCTTACCTTCACTGCACCTCTAACTTTTAAGCATAGTTACAGGCTGTTGTTGCAGCAAGAGGCTACAGGGAGTCTGGTGTGCCTCTGGATCTGCCACAAGAAATGCCAGCAGATCAGCTCCCCGTACATGCAACACATTTTCTGTGTTTTAATGTGTCAGAGCACTATTTGCATAAATAATTCCAAACAGTGGGATGCATTAGGCTGCAATTCAGAGAGGCATCTGTGTGTTTTGTGACTGGTTTCTGACACTGTTTATCCATGCATTTGCATCGCTCACACATCTCCCACAGCAACTTCAGGTCCACTCTGAAGCAGGAGGACACAGATCACCCTTTACAGAAAAATGTCACCCTGCATTCCTGTGAGATGCCTTGGGCAAAGGGGCTGCCCTCTTGCTGGGGATCTCCTTGGGACTGAGAGCTTCCAAGTCTACATGTGCAGGTTTCCTGACCCCTCCTGGATGAGGTATGGCCATGGGCCAGCTGGACCTTCAGGTGCCTCCAGGTGTCATGACAATAAGGTCTAGATTACTCCTGAAGAAAGCCAAATGTTAACCAGCACTTGCACGACTCCTGATCTCTTCAAAGTACTGAACAGATATTAATAGTTTAATCAAAGGCTAAGCTAACTCAAATTACCTCCCATTTGCTGTAGACCAAGAATGTGCACACAGTTCGTGCAGATCAGATGGCATGCAGGAACTTGTTCCTGTGTCTGGGCCCTGAGATACAAATCTTGGAAAAAGACAGGTGAGTTTCACTGTCAGGCCCCGAGTCACACTGAGTGTTTTTGAAGAGAGGACTTGCAAAAAAAAAAAAAGTGTTTAGTTTAAGAGCAACAAATTAAAGACATACCACAGAAGTGGAGAAGTTGGAATTTAGTTTTGGAAGTACTGAATTCTAAGCTAAACTCACGTGAATGCTAACTGGGTTTTGAGCAGCTTTCTGCAACTCCCTCCTCTTATCTCCCATGAGGGGCTACCATACTGTTGTGTTAATTTATCTAGGAACTGCAAACTGGGCTCTAGTATTTGAAAACTAAATCATTCCAAGGCATTCTTGAATAGCACACATGTTTATGGATTCCTGAATTCTAGGAATTTTGCAAATAACTGCCCTAACACATACTTCAAAAAATACAAGCTTAAGTTCTTTGACTTCTGCATGTCAAATCCATTTCTGTGCAGAAAGGATTACCAGTTCTCAAACTTCAATGTCAAGTCCTAATTCAAAAAAAGAAATAAATCAGATTTAGGAGACATCTGTTTTCCAGAAAGCAGGAAATAAGATGTAGTCTATTCCAGATAGCTGATTCCTGTGAGATCACTAAGAGAATAGGTATGAGCATTGTCAGCGTTAATACAGGCAGCCCTTATTTGCCCAGTTTTATTAAGAGGTGGTAAAGAGTGAGGAAGACAAATGCATGAATTTTCTGTCTTGGTGACAACAAAACTAAGCTGTCCCACTTTTAGGGGGACCAAAAACTAAGGCACAACAGTCATTAGTTTCAGCTCAATGCTAATTCTGGAATTCCATAAGGGTTTACACGTGGGTGCATCTGTTCCTCCACTGCCCGTAAGATTTGGCTCCTCAAAATACAGTGCACGCTACAGCATAAATACAACAGGCGTCCCGAGACTGCAGGGGACTTGAATGGAGAAGCAGCAAAGCTAAAGGGTTATTATTTTCTTCACCTGACAGGAAAGAAGCTGGCAGCATCTATTTCTCTTCCCTAACCTTCGTTCAGTAGCTGGTGGAAAGCAGCCTTCCTCATCGCATATGATATTAAGAGTATCATGAATTAGCCATGGGGTAGGCTGAAGGTATTGCTGGACTTTGCAGAGTCAACATAGCTTTTCCAATAACCAGAATTACACAAGATTTCAATGGCCTAAATTCACTTCAACTTGAGACAGCAACAAACCTTTTTATATTGATTAAAGTAAGACAGAATTGCTTCTTCCTCGTTGTACATGTTATCCCGGTGCACAGCTTGTGATATTTAGTGACTGGATGAAAGATGCATCCTGGCACATCCAAATGCAAAGTGCTCACCTTCTGTGAAAATCAATGCTTGCAAATACAGGACAGATGCAAGTTCTGGCTTTTTTAAATTTTGGGTTGTTTTTTCCTCTGAAGATTGATATGCTGCAGCTCTATGCCTCCAAAGCAGATAAAGAAATCTGGGAACACTGCCTATACTAATGGATTTATAACTCCTGAACTTGAATTTGAGGACGGTGACTTCAGTTTTCTTTTCTTTTTCCATATTTTTTCAACAAAGAATACTCCAATGAAAACATGCAACAAAAATAGTAATATTTTTAAAAGTTAGCAACAAGCTAGCTCTTGATAGATGTTAAATAGGCTTGGTAGGGGGAGTGACAATTGGGGGCAGAAACCTAACAGTTTTGTTTGGCAGCTTCAGGAGGCCTAGACTACGTACCAGAGAAAAATCCTCTAAATGCAACTGCTAAAATCCTCTTCCACACACTGGCCATCTTTATGCAACAAACACGGCCTTAATCTAGCTGGATTCTTGTCCTCAACTGCCTACCCCCCCTTTATGTTACTTTGCTGTCCAAAATGTCAGAAAGTTATTTTCTCCTCCTTTCAGATGACATTACTCGCTCTTAAAATCAGTCATCACCTTATTCTGAGGCCACTGTACTCCAGATCATTGTTCCCTTCTGCAAGTTCCTACTAAAATTTCACTTCTAGCTAGATAGATCCAGTATTTCTGATAAAACATAAACCTTGCTGCTTGCCATTGGCTTTTTGTGATGTTCTGCCATTTTTCCCTGTAACCTTTTCCCAGTTCCTGTTTGTTGATATTTATTATGCTGCGCACTATGAATGGATCACTGCCTGTTTTCATCTTCTCAATCTTCTTCAATCCCTCCAGATCCTCTTCTTTCCTTCTAGATATCACTCCCTGAAATCTGACCTCTCTCTGTCTACATAATCTTTCAGAATTGCTAAATCCTCATTAAAAAGTCACACATATTTGCAGGAGAATACCATCAACTAAAACAAAATCACATTAGATATATACACCACACTCCTTGCACACTTTCAAAACAAGAACATACAGAAACTTTAAACATGATACTCCTATCTTCTTCAAGGCAGTTGCCACTCCAGAACAAGCCTTTACACCTTTAATGAAACAGCCTTAAAACATTGCTCACAAGAGGCCTACAGACATAGGGGAGAGGAAGAAATTTTAAGTTTGAAATCAAAACTCCCAAATGCAAGTGGAATTGTCTCAAGGTGCCAGCAATCCAAGTCACTACACACAGAACTCCAGGCTTGTCAAGTGACATGCTGGAGCACCCTCAGGGACAAGAGGTCACAGGAGTCAGTGGGAAACCCAAAATCTGGACTATTGCCCAGAAAACAAAACACAGCCAGATTCAATATGCAAGAGGGAAAAAAGCCCCACAATGACACAAAAAAACCCCAAACTAAAACCCCCACGAACGAGTTATACAGTGCTTACAACAAAGAAAATGGAGCCTGCTAACCTTCTCGTAAGCTGTGGTATGAATCCTGATACGTGCTTGAACAGCTCTTCCCTTGCTTTGACACAGTCTCTGCAAGCGGCACAATCCCGACATAGGCAGGCTGGAGTGTCTTGGCTTTATCCAACATATTAGAGGAAATCCCTGGACCTGAAGGCAGATTCTGTAACACGGGAGGCGTCCCAAGCAAGTGGAAGGGGTGCTTAATCCTCACAAGAGACCCAACTGCAATCCCTCTCTACCAGATTTCGGTCACTGCACCAAGCGATAGAGCAGAAAAAAAATCAGTTTACTGCTAGATTCCAAGGCTGTGCTTGCATCGGAACAGAGAGGTTCTGTAGGCACAAACAAACCCTGACAGCCAACATCTAAAGATTAAAACCAGCAAGGCTCTTGGCAAAATTTTTCTTCCTACGATCTCAAAGCTCAGACAGAAACTTCACTGTTTCAGCAAGCAGCTATAAGCATTCGGGAGCCCAGTATGCAGAGCACTGCTTATCAACAGATGCGTGGACTTCTTTGTGGGGCCACTTGCAGTAACAGCCAACCTCATTCACCCAAAATAGTGAACAGTTGGTTTCTCTACTCACACTGCAGACACCTGCCAGACAGGCAATATCATGTGATTGAGCAGTACCCTCTCTCCCCCTGCATCTCCCGACTGTAAGCACGCTGTGCACACAGCCAGGAGAATACCCCTGCTCTGAGTGCAGAAGCCACGTGCTTTTTCTCCCTTCTCGCTTAAACCCTTAGAAACAAGAGTTTTAGCTGTGGAGAAAGCTAAACTGATAATCCGAGATAATACTGATAATAATGCATAATCTTCATATGCATTTGCTCTGAGACCACACACAGGTAACAGCAGGCTACTTCTGTACAAGCACGTATTCTCACCCGTTCTTCCCTTAAATCCTTTCTCCCAGCCTAGCAGAAACACCTACCTGAAGATAATCTGCAGCCCCAAAACAATAACCCTCTACTGCAAGCACTAGAACTTGAGAATCTGTGCTTGTATGGAGGCAGCCACCTCATCTCGAGCTTATTTCACGTGCATCACAAACAGATGCCATACAGCTGACAAACTTTGGTTATACACACTGCCCAGCATGGTACTGCAAGTGGAAGTGGCCAGGGAAAGACACATTCCATCTGAGCAACAACCAGGAGGTACTCTCACCAGTACAGCCGGCAGCTTTGCTGGTTTTTAATTTTGCTAAGCATGAATCATAAGAGATGCAATGAAGTCTGGGGTGAGAAAAAAATAAAAAACAAAAAAAGAGAGTCGTCCAGTGATTACACATACCTAAAAAAGTATTCTTGTATCTTTCCAGAAAAAAAAAGATGAATAGTAATGGGCATCATCCTACACACCTGAAGCAATGATAACCACATGGACATTACCAAAATAAAAAGATGAATACTCTAAACACTACAGGAACAGTTTCCAATTCATATTCTCTTCCCATCCCAATCAAGACAAAAATTTCTCATTTCCAAACAGTTTGAGAGGCATTCAAGCCATTTTAGAAAGCAAGGCTGGAATTACAATCGCAGGCAAAAATTGTCTCTAATAATGAAACTAATACCTAAGAAAAGTAGTGTTCGACCAAATGCTAGATGGCATCAGTGACATTTCTGAGTACTTTCAACAGTACTCTTCTTTGAAAAGTTCAACCTTCACCCAGGAAAGAATCCAAACTCCAATGTCCTCATGAGTAAAAAAATACCTTTGGCGATAATATAAAACTCTGTAATTGCACTACCCCTGAATTACCACCATAGACTCAAATTTTCATCTTAAATTTAGATTTGTAAAAGGCAGATGAAGGTTTAGTCTCACAGTGAACTTTAGCCAGTAAGGTCAAATTACTGCATAAATAGATGAGCCTGTTTTTTTGTGAGCGTTAGCAGTCACGGCACTGTGAAGAGCTGCCTTGGGAAACAGACCCAGCACACCACAAGTGTGCTAAAGACAGGATGAAGGAGAAGATAAAGAAACACATTGTCCAGATCTCCCCTTTCAGCAGCAACACAAAGCTGCACATTGAGTGAGGCCTGATACTCTGAGCAGAGAGGTCCCATAATTAGTGTAAAAACTAAAGAACAACTATCCAGTGCCAGACCCAAGCAATATACCATCTGGATGGTAAAAATGACAAGATTCAGCTACAGAGGTCAGAACCTGCTAGTATTTTGCCAACTAGGGCCTCTGAGTAGGACACTACAGCATACAAAACCTACCAGGTATTGCCAAAACAGCCCTAAGATGTTGTCCAAGTTCTGATGGAGAAAACTTTAGGAACTGATGAAGATCTGACCTTTTCAATGTACTGCTGCAGAGCTGCAGATACGTACACAGACATACCTTGCTCTTTCCCTATGCAGAAAACAGCTTGGATAGAAAAACACTTGACTGGCTCAATGGTAGGTAGGTAAATCTTTTATTTGCTGAGGAAGATATTCGAAAATTTTGTCTTACATCACCAAATTTGTCCCACAGCATTATTTAGTGTTCTAAAAGAGGAAGCAATTACCCAAATTATCTGGGCCACAGCACTCCAAAAAGGACTTGGATAATGTCCTCCATGCTGTAAGAAGATAAACTCTAAAGGGCCTAGATTGGAGGATACCTTCAACAAGTGCAAGCACTTGTGGGGTACCTCCTTGCAAAACATGGACTCTAATAGGTAAGTAAAGGCCAAGAGCAACCTCTCTTGTATGAAACACTGATACCATTTTCACTTGTTTATAACCATCAAAAAACTTTTTAGAAGTTTAATTTGTTTTACTGGATCCTGATATACTGGTAAGAGATCTGAAAGTCTGATCAACAATCACATGGACAGAAGTATCAATGCACTGTAAGAACAAGTAACTTTGACAGTTACTCTGGAAATCAGCGGGGTAGATTGGAAAATCCATTTCACAGTGGAGGTAGGATTCCAACAACAGTTTCGGTTGCTTAACCACTCCAGAAAAGTAGGATCAACCCCACTAATGCACGCCCAACATTCAGTGTCTTGCACAACTTTTACCCTGGAATTGGCAGAAGTGCTGTTGGCAAAACAATCACCTTTACCAAGGGGACCTAAGCATTTGCCACAGATTTCTCATCTGAAAAATATCAGGCCCAATTTTCATAATCTATCCATGAGACATCAATTGAGCCGTACATCCTTTGACTTTCAAGTGTGAAATGAGATGCAGACTGTGGGGATGCATTCTTCCTCAAGATGCTGCATCAGGTGCACACACAGCTTGCACAGATACTGCTGCTCCTTCTGCTCCTTCTGCTCCTTCTGTGGGCATGGAACACAACACTTGTATTTGAGGTACCACTACCTACTCACTACTCAAGGTAGTGAGTAAGTAGTGGTACCTCAAATACACACAATTTTAATGAATTCATTAACCTTCTCTTCTTTTATCTTTCTATCTTCAAAAGCCAAGGAAAGGGAGAGAGGGGCCACACCAATCTTGACATAGGGTAGACCTTCGATGAGCTCAGCTCTAGCACAAAACTGCAACATTAGGTTTTTTTCCCGCAAAAATACTGCATTCTTAAATTCAAACTAATAAGCAGATAGAAAATATGCTTATAGTCTCCACCACCACCTTAAAATGTGCATTTTTTTCCTCCTTTCACCTCCAGTCCTCTCTGCAGCTCAGTGCAGGTTCTCCTCTTTCCCCCAGTAATAATGTTCTCACAGGACACAACGCCTGCAATGATCTGCATGCACATAATTAAGTGATGAAATATAAACAATATACTGCTAAAAACTTGCAAACAGCTGCAAAATATGCTCACTCAGGCAACATGAGAGAGATCTCAGTCAAGGTCTAAGCCAGATGAATCCTAAGAGAGAAGTATGAGCCCACTACATTTGAAGACCTGTCTGACATTTCTAGCACGCAGACAAAAGCTGGAAAAATAATAGAATGCTGCACTACATCACTGTAAAGCTTTGAAGTCTTACAACTCAATTCATTTCATATTTCAAAATAAATGCAGACTTCACACTGACATGTGTTGCTAACTTCTCAGTTAGGGATCACATCTATGTAATGGGAGTTTGCTGTGGATATTCCCAGGATCCACCAACAGTGCCTCCCACCAACAATGACCTTTAGGAAGAGGAAGAAAAGCGAGGCTGGGAACACTGTACATTTTTGCTTCTCCAGTTCTCAGGAAGAGCCTGAAGTTTACCTACTCTTATCTTTCCAACCAGCTGGTGACAGCTAGTGCTGCCAGTCAGCATTCAGAAAACTCCTAGACATGACAGGTAGCCAAAGGTAAACCACCGTGCAGATGTAAAAATAGGTCACAGCAGCAGGAACCATGCCTGGGAACCTGGACTTTTGCTGTAGCTTTTGAGCAGCTCTTCAGTCCTCCAACCCACTCTGGGATATACCACCACCCCTGCTTTTGGCAAGTTGGCTGTCATTGAGCTGTAATTACTGTGAGTTGAAAGCATAAAAATAGCTGCTGCACAGGGTGGAAAACCTATCAGATGATGTCAAGGCGAGTTTTGAGCCCTCCCTTCCCCCCCACCTCCCCCCCTCCACTTCCTTTCCTATGTCACTTTCTCATTACCTCACTGTCTCTAATTCTGAAAGTGCTTCTCTCTGCATCTTTCAGCTGTCAAAGTGAACTTTACACAGCAGCTAGAGCCAAATCAACCCCCAGCCCATATATAAACTCTGCCACCCACTCCATTCCTTGGGATTCAGCCAAGATGTCAGTTTGCCTTTCCCTGAAAACACGCAGCACATGAAATCCTCGATCCCTATCTGCAAAACACTGGACTGAGAAGAATCAGTTCAGCCCAAGGAATGCAACTCTGATCTGCATTTGATTAACTCCATAGATAAGCAGTTTCCAACCAGCAAGGCAAGTCAACATGGTAAGTGAGGTGTGGAAAGACAGCAGCAGCAATCCCATCCCCCTCTGCTAACACTAACTCAGCCATGCCTCTCTCCCAGGCTCTGCAGACCTGAGGAGCAAAGTGCTGCACAACAAAGCCAAAACGTTTGATTTTCCCACCTCTCCCCTCCCCACACCAGGAACTCAGATGTCAGTGTTGCAAAGAGACTCTGGAACTATTGCTACAAGGGCTGAAAAGAGGGAAAGGAGAGAGAGGAAGTGAAGAAGAGATGTTGGTTCACTTATGGACCATGCCTCTCCTCCTTCCTCCCTCCAGGACTCACTTCACTGAGCAAGCTGGGTGTGATAAAGAGAAGGAAATGGTCAAGAAGTCTGTACTACTCTAGATCATGTCCAAACAAAAGCATTATGCAGCATATGCTCCTGATACTACTACATGTGAGTGTTACATCTGCTCAGAAGGTGTCGCCTATGCAGCCAAAGAAAATGGCGCAGCTTTTAAAGACAAGTTGGATTTAGTTAGATTTTCTTCAGAAAACCATTGACAGCAGTTCTGTCAATTCTGTGCTCTAAAAAGCTGCATATACACTCCTTGACTACATAAAGGTATTGCTCAAGTAGAGGTTTCTAGCCCGGAGAAGAAGACGTGGTGGATTTGTCTGACCAAAGCAGTGGAAGGCCTCTGTCCATGACAAAAAACTTCACAGTAGAGGGTAGAAGAAAAGCAGAGGGATTAAGAGAAAGAAGTTTTATAACTAGTTCCCGAACAACTACAGCCCACTGTGCATATAAGCCCAACAAAAACAAGCAAGTAAATTAAAAACACATATCCAAGCACATCTTATTTGTTATTTTTACCATTTTGGTTGATAAATTCTGGTTAGATGCAAACACTGTTGCATACCTCTTTACAGTTCAAAGTTACTAGCCCTTCTTCAAGTTACCACCCTGTTGTGAGCCCCCAGAACTGGCTGTATGAATGCTCTCACTCTGTTCCAGTGCAAAGTTAGAAAGATTAGCTCAAATTATCTTGGCTAAGCCAACGAGCTTCACAGTGAGAGCTCACACATCAAGTACCACATCTCAAATGTGGGGTGTGTATCTCCAGTGGAGGGGCTTAACTGAGAGCTGCTCCAGCTGGAATCAGAACAGAATTCCATGTATTTCTTTAGTTCAGCTATTACCCTTCTTGCTCTAAAATAATGACTTAGACCAAAGGAAGTAACAGTTCCTTGCTCTTACCTAAGAGCAATAGTTTACTTGTTGTAAAAGAGTCAGAGGTTTCAAGCCAGAGACAGTCACTCAAGGTTCGAGTCAAAATTGTTCTTACCAGCCTTCCTGCCTACAGTTAATCTGCTAATTCACCCACATGCTCCCCAAACAACTTCAACTCCTCCAGGGGTAGGCAGATGTGCATTTCCCCACCCCCACCACAGACAGGCAGGAACACCCAGAGGTTGCAGGAATCACACACACAGAATCACTGAGAATACAGAGCTGGAAGGGACCCACACGGAGCATCGAGTCCAACTCTTAAGTGAACAGCACTGACATGTGAGTATACACTGTGACCAGTGGAGAACACTGAGCACAAGACTTTTCAAAACATTTCAAAACATTTCCTCTTACAGATATTCCAGACTTTAATTTAAACCACTGTGAACAAGTGAAAACAGCAAAGCCCAAAACATTTGGTTTTGCTCTCAAGAGCAGAAAAACAGAGGAAGTTCTGGCTGCCAGACCAAGGGGCTTAGTGAGCAGGACAGAGTGGAAGCAATTTGAATCTGTCTTAAAACAGCAAATTGTTTTCAGGAGGGAGTAACTGGGAAAGGACAGGAGGAAGATACCCTTCCCCTCATGTTAAGGCATGTCTAAGAGTTTGAAAAGTTATGTCACTAATTCCTGTGGTTGTTGAGCAAAAGCTATCCTGCACTTCTCTCTCCCACATCCTTTAAACGTTTGGCAATAACAGGTTTCTTCTCTATCAAACCCTCCTACTTACTGCACAAGAGGGTTACCTGGAAACACCTGGAAAATGCAGTCTATTTTTGAAGTACCTAAACAAGAGAGGAAACGAGAGGTTGTACTCTGTGTTCACGCACTGCTTGTGATAGGATTAGCAAACCTGTCATTTACTTCTCAGTTTATACTAGCAGAATTGCTACTAGGTAAACCTTCATTACAGGATTGTGACTTTTGCCCAGAAAGCTACTCCCTTCTCCAAACACATTGTTTACACGGGCAGTAACAACATTGTTGAGGCTTAATGTGACCATAATTCTTGGTTAATCTGACACAGAATTGCAATCCCAGAATCTAGATTTTCATTTAAGGCTATCTTCCCCTTATGGTTGCAGAGGATTTCTTCACAACTCAAAAAAACTATGCACTAATGGAGATACAATTCTAAAAAGGCCATAAACCATCCCATTCATTTAATAAGTTAGTAGCCAATCCTAATAATTTTAGATGTGGGGTTTTTTCAACTCTTATTTTTTCTCTAAAAGTGGTTCAAGACCTTTGTCACAATCAGGTAGTAGTGGAGGCTTGGCTGAGGTGAAGTAGGAGACGAAGTTTTATGATACCTCTAAACCAATTCAGTGGTCAGCTGCCACTAAACGTAGTGGCCTCCTTTTCCATCATCATGGATGCTCATCTTACCCCACAGTAAAAAAATGTTATTGTCAGGATTATTTGAGAAAGGAAACTATTTTCTCTTTAGAATGTAAAAAAAAATTTCTTGCATTGCCAAAAATATATAAATCACCTCCAATGTCAAATGCTGAAACTCCTTTAGTGCTGAAATTCAGCTATTCCCTGGATTTATCAATGACAATCTCAAGCTCTCATGGTGGCTTCAACAACTGAATTTCTGTTTCCAATATAAAAATGTATAGTGTGTTTGATTTTTAATCTATGGCTACAATATGAAATAAGCCTGAGACGATGTCAAGGCACAAACCATTATATGGTTAAACTCACTATATGGACGCACTGATCCTGGAAAGAACTTCCAGGGTCTCGTATGGGTTCATGCCCCCTCCACACACGCAGACCTTTCAGACCTTAAGTGCAACATAAAGCATGAATCTCAAGAAGGAGAGAATTTTAGACTAGATTTGGGATCGTTTTTACCTGGATGCTGCTAAATTACTCAGCTTTTGATCAGCAGGAAAAATATTCTGGTCATGCTATTGTGGAAGAAGTCCTTTAATATTTTTATGGGACTCACTTGCCAATCACTTTAGGAAGATGTAGTTTTGACAGTACTACCACTCCTTCTCCATAGACTACATTTTTAAGTGAATCCTATTCTGCATCAACCAAACCACAGGTTTACTTTTCTTTATCGAAAGCTGTTCAAGGCTGTAAAAGAAGACAGACTCTTAATACGAAATTTATAACTTCTCCCAGTTCATACATTTGTGCCTCTCCCCTATGGTTTGGTCACAATACTGACAGGTACAGGACCAAAACATAGCATTTTCTCCAGACAACCTCAATTGACCTAAAATATGCAGTTCACAATAAACCTTCTTTTTCAGGCATTTGAGAAGAATCATGTCTGGATGGAAACAAATTTTTGGCAAAATCCAAGCTCAAGCAAGAAATAGCAATCTTGCACAGATGAGCTCCCTGCAGTGAAAACCAGGGTGAGCTACCCCACTGTTACTGCTTTGTATCAGAATGTAAATTCAAGTGTACTGGGAATTGCCCCAAAAACTAATGCTGTAGTTTTATATACTAAACTTAGCCAGCACATATTCATGTTCCAAACCTCTGCCCCAAAGACCCTTCCACATATGTGAGACTGCTATTTTTTTAAGTGCCCATGATACTAAAACCACTGGCAAAATTTGAAGGCAGAAAATATTTTAGAAAAGTAGTGAAAGCACAATAACATACTGCATGTGGTTTGATCTGGGTGGGCAAGGATACAGGCCTCCTTTGCAAGGAGCATGATTACTTTCAAAACAAATTTTATCTCATGTTCAAGATTTCTGGTAATCTCAGCCATGAAAGCAAAGAAAAAAGGCAAGTAACTGTGAGGGTGTATCCTCTTCCCAGCAAAACCTGCCAAATCTCAGGAGTTTTAATCACCAACTGGCCTAAAAGCATTGGAAGGCATGTAGCCTAAGTGCTTATAACTGTAAAGGTAAGTGTGCTTGGAACATGACGTTCTGATTCAGACATCAGCTTTCTGTTCTGCTTGCCTCCCAAATGTATAAGCTCACGTGAAACAATATGCAGAGAAGTCTCTTCGGTCACTATTTTCCATTAGCTGCATCTCACACCCCTTTAAGATCTTCCTTTCTCGCTTTGGTATAAGTTGCAAGGACTTATCAGTTAGAACTTCACATTTATGGATTCTAATCAATTCAAATCTATTAAAAAACCCTTTGGCTGGATAAACTGGGTTAAAACAAGTAGAGACATAAAGTAGAGTTATAACACATATAACACAGAGTCTGTGTGTCAGAACTAGAATTAGAAATCCTTGTATCCTTCCTTCCTTGGCTACCGAATCTATTTTATGAATCCAGACACAAGAGAGGGACCATTAAAGTGGGACTGCATAAAAGCAAACAGGTGGACGATCTAATTGAACAGACAAACATGCAAAGGAAAAAGACATGGTCGTTATGATCTGACAGGACTTGGCTGCTCGCTGCCACTACATCTAACAGGCGGCTTAACAGAAGTCACTTATGAACAAACTCTTCAGAACAAAACCAATTTTAACAGTACAGACATTGCCATATGCTTACTTTTAGCAACTATGCTATAGTAAGGCCAGAATTTACCACAAACTCACAACTCTCTCCTATCAGAAAATATTCTTCCCTGGGCACGATAGCAAAACTCTCTTTAGGTTTCAGCTACAGTGTGGAGAGACAGACCTGGTATAAGAGAGGAGAGCAGTGGATATTGTCTACCCTGACTTGGTGAGGCTTCAGCACTGCCTCCTGCGAGACCCTCAGAGAGCAGCTGATGGAAGTATGGGTGAGATAAGGAGACTGTGAGGTGGACTGCAAACTGGCTGACTGGCCAGGCCCAGAGGGTGCATCGGCACATGCTGGGGGCTAAGTGGCCTCAAAGCAGTTTGGCAGAAAAGGGCCTGGGGATCCCACTGGACACCAAGTTGAACATGAGACAGCAATGTGCCCTTGGACAAAGAAGGCTAAGGAAGGTATCCTTGGCTGCACTAGGGGGAATGTTCCCAGCAGATCAAGGGAAGTAATCCTTCATCTTTGCTCAGCCCTGATGAGGCCACACCTGGAATGCTGGCTCAGATTCTGAGGTCCCCAGTACAGGAGAGACATGGTCTTACTAGAGATCTTATCCACCTAAAAACCTGAATGGTATAAAGAATACAGAGCCAGACTCCTCTCAAATGGTGTCCAGTGACAGGACCAGACTCAATGGGCACAAACCGAAACACAGAAGGTTCCCTATGAACATTAGGAAAGAATTTTTGTACTGTGAGTGCAACTGAGCACTGGCACAGGTTGCCCAGAGAGGTTGTGAAGTCTCCATCCATGGAGATACTCAAAAGTCAACTGAACACAGCCATAGGCAACTGGATCTAGGTGAACCTGCTTGAGCATGGGGGTTGGGGAAGGTGACATTCCAACTTCAAACATTCTGTGAGAGATGTGTAACCACCCTTCTTCCAGGGACTTGTTTGTCCATTCATAAATACGTAGCAACCTCAGAGTAAAAACAAAGGAAATTCTAACATGACAAACCTCATACTGGGGAAATGCACATATTTTTAATATTCTCCTAAAAATCACTCACTTCTAATTTAATATATTTCTTAACATTCTATGTCTGTCATTGCTGTCCAATCTTTTCTGTCTCCTGGACTTACTACCCAACCACTGCCACCGTTTATAGGTTCCATGATCTAGAGTTCAGTAGTTTTCTCACCCAGCTTAGGACTTCAGAGTTGAAACTGTTGAAGCTTCCTCAGCTTCACTGTTCAGTACGAAGCTTAAGTGGTATTACTCAAGCCAGATGAAATCACCTAGCATTATGCTCTCATCATTCCTTCTTTTTGAGGGCTCTAGGTTTCATAAGAAAGTTCAGTGAGTTAATTAGGCTCACTGATCCATCAGAAAAGTGAGGGAGTTTTAATGGGTTTGTTTTCAAAAGTGAATTAGACTTCTCACAAGAAAGTCCAATTGTCCAAGCTAGCTGGGGCTAAGCAGCAGGTGCACTGAGCTGCTGCAAATCAGGAGTGAAAGAAAGTACAACTCCTTCTCCTCCCTCCCACTGGTCATGACAAATCATTGGGTCAGTTTAAACTGTTTCCTGTTATTTCATTATTTCACCCTCGAGTCAAGCTTCTTCATTTTAGTTTCAATCTCTTTACCATAAAGAGATTGGGTCCCAAGAGACAGAGTTGCCACATTTCTGTTTGGAATATCTTGAAGATAAACATACAGGCACGTGCTGTGTATAGATAGCCAGAGCATGTGAAATAAAATCAACACTCTGTGGGCACATCAGGATTACTCTTTGTACTACAAGCACACTAGATACCTAATTAGCACAAGCACAATAGTTTCATGATATGTCAGATTTATCATGGTTATGCTGCAGAAATGTTTGAGATTTCTGAATGTCTTCTTCCCTCTCAGTTAATGGAGCATAGTTCCAGCAGGGCAGCCAGACATCTGGAATTTCTGCAGAAGTGTTAGAACCCCCATGGTCCAGGATGGGGGAGGAGGCAGAAGGAAAGAAGTGGACAGTCCAGGAAAATAAGATATATACAAGAAGCAGTAGCTGCTATTAAATCAACCCCCTGGAAATAAGGTTCCCACCACAATTTAGACCCCTGGCTCTCCACAACCAACTTATGTTATAGAAATAAAATTATACACAGCCAGCCTCCTCATACAAGTTAGAAAGAACTACTCAAGTACTTGACAATGCCAGAATTATGATCTTAGGACATTTTTCTCCACTTGGTCCTCCTACACTTTTCCGTTTTCTGCCCCCAGCTCTTCTCTCCTCTCCCCTTAAATCAGTTACTCACCATCTTTCACTAAAGAAATTATTTTCCCCCCTGCTAACTCTCCAAATTAGTTGCTACTCAAAATTCTAAATCAAGCTCTGCAATCTCCTGTCCCAATTAAATCAAAGGAAAGAGTAGTTCACATAAATAACATTTTCAAGATCCAGTTTTAGCTTCTAGATTTTGCAGCAAAGTTTCCAGTCCTGCTTCAGGGCCAGAAGGTTAAACATTTCTCAATGACGCAGGCTCCCTTACCAAGACAGAGATGAGGAAGGGGTCCAAAAAAACCTCATTCTTCCCAGGCACTAAATCAACAACCACTGCAAACAGTGACTGCCTCTCTCCAAGGAAAACTGGGAGGAGTGGAGCGGTCTCTTATTAAAAGCAGCCACTTTGTCTGACACCATAACTCAAAAGCCCAGGACAAAGAGGAGAAGAAAATTAAGCATAAGAACAGAATTTTTTTTTAAATCCCAGAATTTAGATTACATATTGTGTACTATATAGAAATCATGATAAATTAAAAAGCGAACAAACAAAACAAAATTCTGTAGAGCACTGCACATCTGTTTAAAATTGCTGTTCTTTTCTGGTCCATTTAAAGTCGCCAGTAACTTTCTAGCTTAAACTTAAAAGATACTTTGACTTCTAAATGGGCTCAAATTTTCTTGCCTGAGACCACTTTTCATACACTACATATTCCAGAAACTCATTAATCTCTGGGTTTTCAAGATAAGATTAGCAATAGAGATTTTTCCAAAAGAAGTCTACTAATCTGGATCTTGTTCTTATTTACTTAGAGGTAACATGAAATCAGCAAGGCTATACTGAAAAGTGTTTTCTGTTTATTTCTGTTTTCAGTGAAAGAACATTGAAGGCTGCAAGCTTTGGGAGTGTTTTGCAGTAAGTGAAGCTCAAGGTACTTTCTGCACCAAATGTTTTGGGAGTTGCAATTTTTAATCGGTGGTACCTCAGTGTCACATAGTAACTTTAATAAATCAAAACCACTCAATTTATTTTTAAAAGGCATATATTTGAGTTGACATCAGTGAACACAAAGTCCAAATCTCAAATACTTAAAAACATAGACAAGAAACAACAGCTTCAACCAGAGCTTCTCCAGCGGAATTTAAAAAAAGGAAAGAAATCTCATCAAGGTTACTCGTCATTACAGGCTGATCAAGCCTGCTTGTGCTTCACTGGAAGCTGCAACTTCTTTATTTGGGATACGCTCATTTTTGAGGAAAAACAATCAGGGCAAAGAAAATGGAAGACTACAAAAAACTACAACTACATTTCTCTACCTACTTTTCACATGGGATAATTAAATAGGTTTATATCCTGTTGGGAATCCAATGCTGTGCATAAAGCCTGGGAAGCATCATTAACATTACTTAGAGGATCTGATGATTTAAAATAAGCATCACTACAGAAAGATACCAAAAAACATTGAGCAGGTCACATTAGCAGATACTATTTCAGCACTTGCCTACTTTAAGAATATCGTAGGTAGATGAAGCTTCTTCTAGGGAAAATATTTTGCCTGCATTAAGGTTTGCACCAGTTCAGCTATGAGGAGTTATTTGCACTGAAAGCCACTGACACACATGCACCTTTAATATTGAAAACCATAAGATTTTTAACCAAAGAGAGAAATTCTAGGACAGCTTTTCAGTATGAGTGAGAAATCTAACACTTTCTAAAGTGGTGCTCAATAAAATCATTTAGGGGAGTATATGACCTGATTACTTGCAGCAGCAGGGGAGGGGGCTCTGCAACCCTGAAGAGTAATTCCAGTTTGGTTGCTTTATGACTTCTTATCTACTCAAACTATTGCTAAATTATACAGCATTCTTCAACCACACTAAGGTTAATCACAAAAGGGAGCTGTGCCAATGTAATTAAACTAGTTTTCTATATTGATTCTGATAGTAAAATTCTCTTCACAAAGAAATTGAGGGGAAAGGGGGACAGTATTTCTTCCATTAAGATAAAGATTCTGGTTTCACCTCCATAAAGCAGGGCTCGTGTTTCCTTAGCCACAAATGAAAAACCAGACTGCCTCAAGATAACCAGCTGAGGTTTCTCCATTTGAAAAGACAATTTGGAATAAGTGCCAGTCTCTCCTTGGAAGAACCCTAAGGTCAGAACAGCAGAGGGTGCTGTAAGTCTGAACTGAGGTGCACCAGCTCAGCAGTGAGGAGAATCCAGATGCAACATGAAGCTGTAGGTTACTTCAGATTTTGGGGTGGGTTTTTTGTGGGTTTTTGTTGTTTGGTTTTGGAGGTTTTTTTGGTGCTGCAGGAGTCAGTTGAGACTGGTAAAAGCAGACAGCAAACAGGTTAATACTAAAATTTATTTATAGTAGCTTCCACATAACATCAAACAATAACATCAGAGACGTTCCCAAAACCTCAACAGTTACCTATAATCCCTACCACTGATCTGTACAGCTCTGGGCACAAATTAGAGCATTAGAGATTGATTCACATTGATGCTTAGACATAAAAAATTGTACTTTAATGCCTACAATCAAAATGTAGACTGGACTGTAGCAATGGATCCCATTACTAAAAAAAAAAATCCTGATTATAAACACTAATGCAAATTTCTGCTATCACACAGGCATGGAAACTTCAGCACTTTGTTAAACATTAGTCATCTCTTAAATCTGGCAAACACTGGATAGCAAGGAGTCACCAGGTAACTGGAAGACAGAACGGATGTGTGTCTGCACTGTATCCCTTTAGGCAAAGAATGTGTGGTGTAATCATCATACCAGCTCAGAGAGACTCAGCATAGCACACGTTCAGATATTAATCCAGAACCTAGATTAGTGTCAGGCCACGAAGGTGACTATGATCTGCCTGAGCCACAAAGATAAAAATTATCAGTCTGAGCCCATAATACATAATCAATAATAATTTCTATACAATTGTGCCTAAAGACCTTGAATCAGAACCTGATTAAAGTAATTCTTTTTCACTTCACTTTTCCAATGCACTTGAACTATGTTCCTAAAGAAAAGCTGATTCATATTCATCGTGTAAATGAGTAGGTATCTCACAGAGAATGATGACAACTAAACAGGGCCCATTATACATAATGCATTAATTTCACGGCAAGGAAGACTCTGTTTTGATTACAGTTACAACACATAAAACCTGACATGACTTTACATGCATTTTAAACTTCTGTTTTTAATAACAATTGGTGAGAGAGACAAAAAATTGCAGTATGATGACGACACTCTTACTGTGTACACTGGAAACTGGTTAAAATGCACACACACACCCCTGAAGTTATTTCTCAGTAGCTATATTTTAAAGTAAGCTGGAGCCATAAGAAGGGTTAGGAGACAAAGCAGTCAGTGAATAATTGGTTTGTGTCTACCACATTTTTACTGTTTTAGAGTAAGTGCAGCCTGTGTGCCCTCCTGCAAGTTCATCTTAGTTCATAGAACGGATAAGGGCAAAAAGCTGCCTGTGTTTTTTTCCTACTCTCTCTCTCAACCTATAGGGGTAACACTTGCTGTATAAAAAGAATAAACAGAGTATTCTCAAAGCAGATGAAGGAAAAATGTATTATTTTCAAAAGATGATTTAATGCTTCAACAAATACTTACTTGAGGTTTAAAGAGATTTCCAGGAGTTTCTTGTTTAAATTTAAGGTTGTCAGTAGAAACAGGTACTGCTTAACTAAGTGATTCTAATGAGTACTCTTCATTGTACACTGTCATTCTTGACACACACACAAAAAAAAGCATCCTTTATATATTTAGTTTCAGTACAATCTTTCAATCCTTTAACTCTAGTTTGGCTGACACAACCACACTGATTTGCTTACTCAATAGTTAATCACAGGGATAAAAGGCAGCAAAAGGTTATGTTCAAACTTTCATGAATGGAATTACTTATGTGCAGCTTACAGCTGTGCACTCCTCTCTCCACATCTTATAACAGCCAACCCAGAACTTTGTGCAGTTTGTAGCTCCGGCACAAAAATTTCCATATTTAAAGCTGACTTCAGGAACATCCCATTTGCTGCTTCGGAAAGAATTCCCACTGCATGATGACGATGAAGCTCACATAACTTTGTTCAGTCTGTGAATCACATGCAGGATTCTGGTTAAAAGCCAGTGAAGAGTCATTTTATCACTACTCAGAATATACACACTTGGGGAGCTGTACCAGTAACCAGGGAACTCTTTACACTCCCCAGGAACTTGCTACCTAGATACAAAAGGTTACATTTCCAAATGCCATAGATTCCAAACAGAAATCAAAAGTTCTATTTTTAAAGTACTGATGATGCAAACTATAGAGCCAGGAACATCTTCCCTTCAGCTCCACCCTCCATCCAAAACCAAAATCCCAATTGTGTTGATTCAAGAACTCATTGCAATCTTGAAATTCCAAGTTGGAGGGAGGGCAGAAGAAAGAGAAGAAAAATAAAATTTCTACTATTCAAATAAAATTAAATAAAAAAAAAACCTCACAACTAGGAAACCATCTCATAAGGAAATGAAAACAACAGCAAGGAAAAAAAAATCCTTGTAACAGGTGCTTGAAGAAGACAAGATGAAGTCAGAAGGCATTTTACTGCATCAATGAAAGGTCATTCCTCATGTACTAAAAGCCAACACTGAATTTTAAATTTATTTAAAACAGGAAAGAGAACACCAACCACAAACTGCAGCTCTGACATTTGTCCTTCCTGCAAGAACTGAGAAGGGGGACATCTCCCTTCTAAGAAGACATAGACAGGCTGTCTGTCCCCTTTCTTCCCATTAAAAGCAGTTTAGCAGCTGACATCCCTAAAGCACTTCAACTTAAAAACTGTAAAGAGGGAAGAAAAACAGCCTGGGAGCTGTGTTTTGAAAGAAAGAATGAAGGGATCAGCACTGCTTTTTCCTAAATTGAATTTAATATATCCCTAATCGCTAAAGTAGCTGAAAAATCCAACTTTTCTCCGGAAAATGAGGGAAGTTTTGCATTTGATTCAAAATGACACTAATTTTTAGCTGAAAGAATTGTTCCTTTTTCAGAACCAGTTGGATGCAAAGCAAATTAGACCACAGAAGTCAAGTTTTAGCCACTATAGAGAACTAAATTACTTCTGTGCTCATTTACAGTGCTGACTTCAAAACAGCTCTTCTTTTGTTCCCTAAATATGCATGGAAAAAACCCTCTTGTTAATCTAAACCAAACTTCTGACAGTTTAGAACCACCTGCTTCAGGATCTGCATACCTGCCTTGATCTCTAATAGACTTTAAGATTTTTTTTCAGCAGGTCAACAGAACAAACATATCAAACCTAAAAATGCTATCCAATAGACTACTCTATGCTGACAATCTTAATTTCTTTCGGTACACTCACAGAAAGAAGTTCAGGTTAAAATGGGACAATTATACCAAGACAGTGCTAACAACGGTGTTGTGCACCGAAACAAACCAATGCTATCCAGAACAGTAAACAAAGGTTTTAAGTAGAGCAAAACCATAAGGAAATAGAATTCATCAACAAAAGTAGCCATTTGGCCAAGTGCTAACATCCATTAATTCTGGCAATGCACTGTTAGACTCTACATGACCCTAAGTGGTCATAACTCTTATCCATCCATGCAAAACGTCAGGAAAAACCGATCTGAAATTTAGGGTTTCTCTCTGGCTGATTGCACCTCTGTATGTGCACTGCAGGCACACTTCTGCCCAGCCATCTGCTAGAAGCCATGAAAAGAAACTTGTGACAGAAACAACTAAAATTAAAAAGAAAGTGAAATTATATTTGAAAGTTTGTATTTCTTATTTAAACACAAAATTTACATATAAAGGCCAGCAGCACACCCAAGACTCCTGAGATTTCCCCCAGTTGCATGAGTCCCTCATATGGCTGTTCAAAAACATTTAAGTGTCACTGACTTGTAGATGGTGTTAAAAAAAAAAAAAGAATGCTTCTAGCACTCTTGCCTCTCCATTAAAAAAACGAAAAAGGAAAAATAATATTCATGACTCATTCCTTCAGTGGCCAGTCTGTTACAAAGCCAGGTCACAACAAAAACTATTTAGTCCATATCCTGACTGAACAGTGACAAACAGCAAAAGAATTTGCAAGATCTCTATATGGGATAATTAGACAGTGACATGAATAACAAAAAGGCTTCAGGGGAACAAAAAAAGAGGCTACATAGGGAGATTAGGTTCAAGTAGATAATGGGAAGGAAACAGCAGGCTTTTGGAATCAGCAAATAAATATAAAGAAAACAAATGATTCAGATGCTGAGAGAGTCAAGGCAGCAAAAACACCAAGTGACTCTTGGAGAAAAAACACTAACGAGGGAGCTCCCACTGCTAAGAGCCTGGTACAGATCTGCACATCAGCTTCATCATCAGCAGAATGAAAACACAACAGGCACAGGGCTGGTTCCAAAAGTACACACTTGAAAACGAATGTAGAATTTTGCCCCACTGTGTATGTCTGCTTTTTGCATGATTGGATCAGTAATACCAGTTCTTTAAATAAGGTCAGTAGTCCAATGAGATGTCAAATAGAGCAGTTAAGTTTTTGGTCTTATTTTTGCGTTTTTTTTCTAGTTCTACTGCCTTTTTGGAATGTCTTTTCAGCTTGATTTTCACTTTTATTTTTTCCTTCCTCAGCTGTCACCACTTGCATTCGTTTTTTTACTCCTCCTTTTTTTCAGTTTGACAGGCGTGTTTAATTTTTTTCTGGTTAATACAATGTGCACCTCACTGTTCATATTGTTCTTGCTTCAGTTATTTTTTGTTCTGAAGAAATAGTCCCTCCCTGCTTAAACTATTCTGCTCTCAGAAGAGTAAAGTTGTAATGTCCCCCTTCAGCTCTTTCTCCAAAACATTAAGAATGTTTTCTCATCTTTAGTATCAAAGGAGTTGCTTTTTATGTGCCTACCAACATGGAATACAAACACCATGTCCTAGGTCAACAATGGCTTCAGATACTGCTACTTCTTGAGTCAACTCCAGTTAATACCCAAGCAGTAAATAAGCACAGCCTCGTGACCTGCAGTCTTGAAGAACTTTCGGTCTATGGAGTGCAAGCTCTACCAGGATAATTTATTTACACAGCTTAGGCCATGATTCTCCTATTTCTTCAGTGGCTGTTCTGAAACTTTGATGAGTTGACTAGGGCAACTGTTTCCAGCTTCTATCTTTCCAGTAGGGCTTCTGGAGATGAACATCAGGACCAAGATTTGAGAAGTTACGTCTTTCTTCAGCTAAGTGATTTTCCTCATTTCCTCATTCTAGCTCTCTAGACAGGAGATCCAATTTCAGCCTCTAGAGTCTCAAAGTTTGCCCAACATACAACTACCTCACTAAGCCAAACAAGAGCAGCCACCAACAGCATCTGAAGTCTCTAAATATGACAACTGAACAAATTGGCCTCACCATCAAGTAGCTGTTTTGCTTATCTAGACGCTTGTAATGCACTTCCATTATTCAAGACAAATCTTTAAAACTTATTATGCACATGTTCCTGTTGTCACGCTCCATTTCCCCACCAATCTTGAGAATCCATTTACATAAACATTCGCCTGCTTCTTGCTTAAAATTTTTCCAGCAGTGGTTGATCCAGCAGAGAAGAGAGTGGCCACTGATGGAAGAGGTGCAATAAATCTGTATCCCTCATTAGGTAAGCTAAACTTGCCAGGAAATTGCCTCAATGTTACAGAACACCACTGCATAATCTAGGACTAGGGTTAGCTGACTTAAGCAAAAGCTCCATACGAGTACTCCTTAGCGGGAGAAACTCTCACCCTCAGAATTAAATGAAAGCCTCAAGAGTTCCCATAATTTGGAAGAGACAAGAAACACAGCCACAAATAGTTTTGAGAAAAAGCAAGACTAATATGAAGGCTGTTTTTCTCATTTTAACAAGTGTTACTTTATTATGTGAGCTTCCTGAGAATATAATGCACAAATTCAGTTACAATTACCCTGAAATGTAAATTCCATGGCTCCTCCTTGTTTGCGGGGGGAAAAAAAAATTTAAAACTTACTAGAAACAAAGCATGTTAAAGTTAACATGTTTTTTCAGGCTGTCACATAAGAGCTTTCTTTACAAGAAAGCCAGATTAGACACTATCCTGCCATATGCATTCTGTTCAATACCAAACACCTTGTTAGTGTCTAAACCTTACCTCCAGAATTCACAGACTGCAAGAGCACCACTAGAGGAATGATGTATTATGTACAAACATTCTTCTGAATAGAGACAAACACTATGTAAGATGTAGGCCTGTCTTTCCTATCTACAACAGGAGATAGAAAATAACCATGCTTTGGTTCTCTAAACAACAAAGAATATGTCAGGACTATAAAATAAAGGTCATACAGGATCTTAATACACATATATAATCTTCACAGATACTTCAAAAAAACATTAAAATAAACTACAATAAACTAAGAAATTATTGTTTTACTTGTCTCTTTCCCAGTCACTACTTAAGGAAAAGAAAAAGCACTTGACTTTCAGGAACAAGTTTGTCTTCACACTTTTGGCATTACCTATGTGATGCTTTTCAGACAATGCTGCTCAAGAGATAAAGAGTACACGAATGCCAACCCAAGCTACTAGGCTACTACAAGATTGTGGTCAAATCTTACCAAGGTTACAGTCTCTGTTCCCATCCATAGAGCAAAGGTCATTCATATCTCTATATGTACTTATTAACGTCCTAGAGCCTCAGATATAACAGCCCTACAGAAGTATATCATGCTCCCATTAACAGATAATTCTCACTCTAGCATGTCTTACATGTGAGAAATGCAACCCTGTCCATATCTAACGGGTAAGCACAGTATCACGAAAAGGCCACAGTACTTACAACAGAATCATGTAAACAAAATACCATTGTCATCCTCAAGGAAACAGACTTTCAAGATGGAAAACAAGTATTAGAAAGTTTCAAAAGGAGTTCTTCCCAAACTACGCAATTTAAAATCTCTCCAAAGTATCAAGAATATGTTTAATCAGAAAATAATTAACAGTAAAACCGTATAAATCAGTCAAAAGCTAAATGGAGGAACAAATCTTTCGAACAAGCTTAGCTTTGACTGGAGTTTTCTAATCTTCGTAAGCCATGTAAATTTAACACTAGAGACGAACATGGGAAGAAAAAAGATAATTTCATCTCTGATGAAGCTCTAAATTGAACATCCAAAAAGTATTTAACATCCAAACAGTACCCATCTGCAACCTGCATGTGAAATCACCACAGTTCTCTAATTTGTCTTTATTCAAAGTCACATAGCCTCCTGGCACTTCCCATATAGTTCAGCAACCATGAATCACTAGCAAAATTTAACCACGGGATATGTTTGGAGTGATACCTGATTGGAGTGTTGTCATCTGCATTTCTGGTTCCAGCAGTGTCATGTCGATCCTTTTCTCAACACTTACAAGCCCTTAAAGACCTCTCTTTATATATAGACACAGATATGTCAAAGAAAAAAAAAGTAATCCAAAGAGGATTTCTCAACTTTAATCTCATTCAAAACTTGCAAGAAATTCTCATCCTTATATGATGAAAACTGTGCCTAGTGAGAAAACTCAAGTCTTTCAATATGTAGTTCTCTGCTTATTCACTACAGGCAAGTTACAACAGCCCAAGATCAAATTACTGCTAGGAGAAAAATGAATACTCAGAGGGAGAGCAAGATGTGTAGTTTGCAGAAGTAAGGTCCGCCCCTTGATGCTCTGTAAGTCGAAGGGAGGGGGGAGGAAGGGGTCAGAGACACTAGAACTGGCAGTTTTTCCCCTTTTTGTAACAGGAGGATGACGTCTTGGGTAGACTTTCAATCCCCTAAGGGGGTCTGCTGATGAGGCAATTTCGTTCCAAGGACAAGGAGACCCAGTGTTAACATAAACACACAGACATCCTCAGCTTTGAAACAACATGGCCAAAGTCATATACATCCTGCTGATAGATCAGTCACTTTTCTTCAGTCTTTGCCGGTCCTTTTTCTCAATAATTAAACTACTCCCCTAATCAACTCCCCTTGCTGATCACTAAACCTGAGCAACTCTAACAGATGGTAGTATCTGTTTCTTAAAAACAAAAAACCTGCCCTTTGTCATTCAGACTTTTCCCACCGTGGATCACACCCGCCATCCAACCAGACTACGGGTTAAAAAAATTCAGTCTTGTTTCCCACATCCAGACAATCAGTTTCAAATTATTTGGGATAGTGGACAAAACTTTTATAGTCAGTTATTTATTGAGTAAAAGATAAAAACAGAATAAAGTCTTTCCTCACTAGATGATTCTAGCTCCCTACAGAAAGGAAATTCAGTCTTGGTCTCTAAAGAGTCTCAAGTAATTTGCCCAACAGATAATTTAATTATCTTAACAAACTAATTTCAACACTTCTGTCCCCAGAGCATCTTTCCCTTATTCCCCATCTTTCCACAAGGCTCATCATCGTTTCTCTTTAGGTCATCTAAGTAAGTAACTGCATATATTTGTACCAAGCCCTAAAATATATTGAGCTGTGTATCTAAGATACAATTTTTAGGTTTTAAATCCCTTTGTAGCAAGTCAGAATCCCTCTCCTGCCACAACAGTATGCATAAAAATGAGTAGTTGGGTGTGTGAAACTGCTTAAGCTCTATTTTCCGACCCCTCTAATGTGAAATAACTTCAGGACTTCTCTAGCACTCAGACACGAGAGCTCCCCGACAGCTGCGTGACTGCTGAGGGAAGAGCATGACAGGTTTTAGCAACATATCTTCCTTCCCACACATAAACACATCTGGAGCTTTAAAGGAGGCAGCAAAAACTCATTTAGCAGCTTAAAAAAATGTGGGAAAATCCCTTACAGTGATGATATTGTAGTATTTATCTGATTTTCACACTCCTTACAACAGTAGTGTGTTGTAAAAGGACAAGAATCAGCTCATTTGGGTTTCTCTCATACTCAAATGCCACCTTTGCAGTCCCACATTTGCAGCCAGAGTAGGCAAAAATTGCAGGCCTAAAACAATCTTTCTTGCTGTGCAGTCCTGATGAAAAGGAACTGCAGCAGTGCACTGTATCCTGAGAATCCAGAGACACTAGTGACAGAAATAAGTCACTTCACCACCTGCCCTGGATATTCATATGCATCATAATAAAGGAAAACATCCCTTTTTAGCAGAACGTATGCTTATTTTTGTTGTGATACATGGAAACATAAAAGGAAGCAGTATGACCCAAGTGGAAAGGAAACCTTTCCTACAGTGTCCAGGAACATCACTTATCTCCCTGAGGTATGCATGTGTGCACTGTTGGTGACCATGAAGAGACAGATGAAATTTAAAGCATTAACCAGGACGTTGCTTATTTGACCAGCAAGGAAGATGAAGACTGCACTACCAGATGTCTTCCAACAGAGATTCCTTCATTATACTGTGTGGCAATGTATTGATCATGGCAGGGGGAGAGCTACAGCTGCAGAAGTGGCTGATAGAATTCCAATAAAAATGAATTATAGAAAGCCAAATGCTACAGAAGGTCCCAAAGGTCCCAAAGCTAGGATTCAGTTGGCTAAGTACTAACAGCAATTGACTATTGTGAAATAGTGCAATCTTTCTTGCGTGAAGCAGCCGCTCTCTGTTTAAGTAGAACAGATTGAGAATCCTGCTGAATGGCATTCTCCCTTTAAAGAGCCAGGCTTCTTTCCCCCATTACTACCCTTAATACTCAAAACAGCAAAACCAGCAACAGAAGTCCTTACATAGACAAAACAACTGCCCAGATCTGGGCCTGACTTGTTTAGCAAGCAGTTTAAATTAATGAAAAAGGAAGGCTTTTTAAACAGCTATCAAATTATATGTCTAATGTTCATCCATCAGCGCTGAACCTTGAAACCTCAAAGGCAAACTGAAGTAAGAGAGAAACTGGAAAGGAAAAACAGAAGGGAGAGGAATATTATGAGCCAGTGATTGTAGAAGGGTGTTAGTCTTGTTAACCTGATAAGGAACAAAAACTTTTTTGAGAGCTAACTTGTTAAAGTCACGACATTAAAATTTCCTTTGGCATTATTCTTTCCAGCTCAACTATTCCCCCATCACTATTTAAAAGTTTGTTTAAAATATTTCAAGGAGATTACCACTTCTCAGTTGTTTGGTAGCTCCCATCAGTAACAGGCCAGTCATTTCTGTCATGCTCTGGATCTCATAGCTCTATCAGAAACTTTGAGACAGCATGCTAAATTTATAGTCTCCTGGGACATAAAGTCTCTTAACACAAATCTATCCAAGACAGACTGGTTGTTTTTGTTCCAACAACCGTTCGCCGTACTCTCACACAAGAGAAAACAGCAAGTCTCACTGGAATGTGTGTGAAGGACAGATCAGAGAAAACTATATTTCCTGTCTTGGTTCTTTTGCTACAATACAGACTTAATCTTCTTCACATCTAAGTTCTGGATGAGGCAGTAACCACCACTCGGTAATTAAATGTAACTTTGAGTCACACTATTCCAGAAGGCAGATATATACTAGAACAAAAAAAAAACCCAAAAAAACCCAAACCCACGTCAAACCACAAAAACCGAGAAAACAATTTCAGAATACTCTTATCTCTTTAAAGCTCTTTCTCAGGAATAAAATATCATCCTTGTTTATAAGTAAACATGCCTAGCTTCTCAAATGAGTTCATGAGTCACATAATTCACTTCTTAAAAGGACAGTGTATGATATGATTTTAAGAAAACATTATTAATGTTTTTAAAGTCAGAGTTACAAGAGGACAGTAATAAAATTTCCAAACTCCCTATAATAAGTTGTATTTGAAGTATTTGAATCTAACTGTATTCAGTGTAATGACAATTCAAAATGGGAAAGGGATAGCAGAGGAGGGAGATAGGAATGTATAGCCTAATAAAAGAATTATAGGAGCAAATCACTTACACAATCGTTTAAAATAAGGTGCCCTAATACTCGTGTATTTTAATAGTAAATGGGCATAAGAACAGGCACTAAATTAGCTCTTTAGAACCATTTTAAAAGCTCAGCTCTGCAATTTCTGAGTATAATCACCAACGGCTTACGCAGCAACTATTTATCCCATGCTTTGCACAGCACTAACAGGAGTACCTTCCCATACCTAAGCACATGCCTTTTGTATGACTTGAGTCATACTGAAATTCCACACATTCCAACTAGACTCTCTTCCCCCAGCACATATGGTACTTTGTAGAAGGCAAGCATCCCAGATCGAGTAAACCCCAAACACTGGCAAGCTGGTGCAAGTTCCGTCCAAACCTGTAATCATAGAATGCAACAGTTCACTGGAAAGAAAGTTACCTCATCTTAAACAAGGCTGCAGTGAGAAGAAACCAAGACTGTCGGTGGGTTCTAACACAATGTTTTTCATGACCCCTGGTCAAAGATAACTATGAATTCATCTGGGGAAAACAGGTCAAGAGAGAGGGTCAATAAGCTAGTGGAGCAACTACCATAATTTCAAATCAAAGTTGAGGAGAAGGACTTTTTTTTTTTTTAGAAATTATCAAACTACCTAAGATTTGTATATTCATCACCTGGAGGTTTTTCTCTTTTTTTTGTAAATGCATTCATCAGGGACTTGCTCTAACCATAAGGGCTGGGAAAAGTTATTTTGGCATCTTAGTACAGGTGACTGAGAAAAATCAAGATATACTGGAAGAGCTTCAGATGACTCCATAATGGCCTTTTTCTGGCTTGTGTGGCAACAAATGAGTCGGTCACAGGTAATCTCTCATAGCTAAAGAAAGTTGAGGCCTTGATGAACATGGGCAGAAAAGGAGAAGTTGTAAATTTGGGGTAGAAAACTCACTTTGAAGCACAAATTAAATAACTACACCTTAAATGTCCCATTAAGCTTGATGTCTGAATAGAACCTAATAACTGTGTCAAAATAGTTTACTAACACCTTACTACATAAGGTTTCCTTCCACTGAAGTGACAAAAAATTGTTCCCTAGCTATGTTCAAATGCTTCATATTGGAATTCTATATCCTTAATATCTTTTATTGCACTTTAATTGTGTAACTTAGCAGCAGTTGTTCAGTCAAGTTGTTCAAGGTCTTTACACCCATGTGTCCGGGTGTACCCATCCTTCAAGGTACTCACGCCTACAAGGAGAATGTGTAGCTGTGGTAAGGGAGACTATGAAGAGAAGTCTGTATCTGAAACAAACCAAAACCAACAAGGAAACCCCCAGAAACTGTGTCTGGCTGCTCTTCAGTTCTAAGAGAAGGAAAAAAAATTAAAAGAGGAATCTACTGTCCTAAGGCACATGGCAGCATGCGTATACAGGACTGCACTCCCAGTCTTCCCATGGGATACATAATTCCATGATGCTCCACAAGCCAAAGAAATTTCTATTTTAACTCAGCTACTAGTTTATGTTCCAGAACCACAGTCTGTCGCAACAAATACGGTATAAACAGATGTAATACTTTTCTGCAGATATCTACAGATAAGCCAAGGCAGTTTAGCAAAAGCTACAGAAAGAGTTAATCTGTTAGAAGCTCTCAGCATAAGTAGTTAGTTTAGCTGTGAGTCAGCAGTGCCTGTCTAGAACTGCAAACAGGAGACCCTTTGACACAGATAGGCAGCTTCCAGCAAGTCTCTTACTTACCACCTCCTCCCCTCCCACTGCCACTCAGCTTGCATCTTCCTCATACCTTGAATTTGGCAAGTTGTCACAAAAGCAGTTTCACTGCACAAGATATATTCTACAACCACTTTGCATTGCTCAAATGTTTAAGCAGATTGCCATCTCAACTGGCGGATCAGCTCTGAACATTTTTTAACATGTTTAAAGCCAAGGACACGACAACAAAGATACACCATACTTTAAAAAGGAGTTTTAACAAGCTCAACAGCTTTCAACAGCTATGCAACCTTCACCCCAAGGTAACCGAGAAGTTCCCATTTGAAGGAAGACATTTATTAATTCAAAATGCATCAGCTAAATTTCTTAACAGCTCACTAAACCAAGTGTTCTTTTATGCTGTGACAGTTTGCAAATAACCGTATTTCAACAGAACTTTTCATTCCCATAATACTTTAATGAATGTACACACAAACAACACATAACAAAATACTGTAGCCTAGGAGAAAAGAGCATTGTGTATCTCCTGTGTACCTCCAAAGATAAGGAATATTCAGGTAATCTAGCTCAGGGACTTTGGACTTTATGCCTCGCCTGAAAAGCTGCCCCTACAGCAGTAAAATTCCCACTATTGTGCTGAGCCCTGATAAAGAATCAGCTCTGAAGAGACCCACCTAATGAGTCATTTCCGGGAATATCCTAATTTTCTTTGGCAAAAGATATGGGCAGAGGTGTTCCTTTTCAAACACTCCTAAAGCACAACTCTATTTTACCTGCTCCAGTCAAGCAGATTTGCAGCCCACAGTGATACAGCTTCAAAGCTGAGTCCATAAAAATAACATTATTCTGATAGAGGAAAACTATCTATTACTATAAAGTATTCCCGAAATACCAATTTTTAAACTTATCCAAACAACTGAATCCTTTGCAGACTTTCGTTCCCGTACCAGAATATCCTTTCTTCTGACCATAACAGTACTATTCAAAGTTTCATTTTTTTAAAAGGTACTCTTATCTGTTCCCAGCACTAGTATCCCTTTCCCTGTGGCATCAAGAATAAACTGCTTCTTCCCAGTTCAGGACCCTTGATCATGCCTTATCAGCTAAGAGAAGAACTCTGCTTCCAGAAAAATCACAATGTCACCTTCAGGCAGCCAGCTGTCAGGTGCTGGAAACAAAGGCTCATATGCTTTTCCCACATTCCAGCTCTCTATCAGTTTCAATGAAATCTCAATTAAATATCATTTGAAATCTCTCCTTGCTTTCATAACTATAAAATGCCCAAGTCTACCACTAGTTGAGAAGTGCTGAGATCACAGTCCACCTTGCTGACTAACATTCCAACTTTCTTCTATTTACCATCACCACCTTTATCTCCATCTGTTGCATTTTATCTTAGAAGACTGCAAACAGTAAGGATTAGATTTTTTTTGTTCTGTTATTGCCATTTCTATCTTCTCCATTTTTTGTAAACATAACTGTGATCACATAATGATGGTATAATGTATATGAATGAGGAAACTCTTTTCAACCTCTTAAAAACCCAACATTTTGCATTAATCAATTTAAGTTAATAATTTCTTCCAAATTGCAAAATACTGATACACTATTCAGAGAAAGGCATGGTCATTTTCTGGATATAAAGATCCAGCCATGTTAAATGAGGCACCCCTTCAACCCAAATTACTGTCCTCAGTGCACATATTCTAAATCACTTTACCGTAAGCATTATGTTTTGGCTATAAAGCCACTCTGAAGCTCCCCAGCATTTCTAATATGCTGTGCCATGCAATTCTATAATGTCCAACACCAACACACACAGGACTCGACCATGCTCAAATCCACACTACCTTGCAGGTGACAGCATGAATTCAGACTGTAGAAAGACCCTCATATTGCCAAGAGTTACCAACATATACCCCAGAAGATGGAGTGAAGGGAGATCACCAAAAGGAACTCACAAACAGAAGCCACCACTTATCAAATGTTTTCATCACTCTCACAGGATGAGGCTGAACACGCAAAGGTTTTCATGGCAGCCTGGTGATCCTGAGCTTCAGGCAGTTAACAAGTCTTTCAAAGCCAGGAATTCTGGTCACTGAGTGACCCTGTATTTTGCCACTATATTGTCACCCACTAGACAGTTACCCACTATACAGTTACCCATAAGGAACCTGCAACTTGAGAAACATACACAGGCCATTCTCACTCTAGGATCAGGCGGCCTACTGGGACATTTAATTTTTAACTCTAGGTCTTGCTTCTCCTTCCAGGAAGTCTGAAAGAACCTTTCAGACATGTGCACTGGGAAAGTTACTCATTCTTGGTAAGTTCAGACCAAGGTGGCAAAGAAAAGTCTACAGATGGCTACAGTCTGAAGGTGAGCTAACACTTCCTTTCACCGACTGTCTCAGCGTTGCACAACTCAGTTACCACAAAGTATAGGGAAGCTGTTTCCGGTATTCACCTGAAATAATAATACAAAGCATTTATCACTGGAGCTCTGTGGAACTTCCACAGACACTAACATCAATCCTTCCAATCCAACAGTGTAAATAGGTTTTGTGAACTCTAGATCATTAGTTTTTCCCACAAAAAAACATAGTAGGAAGCAATAAAAAGCAGACCCGTCATCAGAACGTGTACCGTGTCACCACCACTTGGTGAGGACACACTACATGAGACACGAGCACACTGTACCCCTTACCATTCTTCCTTTCACTGAGTGGAGGGAGGTTGGGGTTCCGGCCATGATGGAGGTTGAGGGTCAGCTCGGGCTGCAAGGAGAGCTCCTGCAGCTCATTGGCAACAGCTTCGCTCTGCGGGCTGGGGGCCGCTGAAAGCGACACCAGCACCGGCTCATCATCATTTTCGCCAGCCCCTCCTCCGTCCAGCCCATTTCCAGCAATGACGGAAGGGGGCAGGCACACCACGCCGGAGAAATCCACTTTGGCTTTCGTGATGGCAACCTGCAAGACAAAACAGAAAAATATACACCATAAATCTCACATGAGAGTCTTAGCCATATGTCCAGTTCAACATGGTGTCTTCCATGCTGTAGAGAAACATGTTGAGTTTGTGTGATCATCAATTGAAATCCAGTGAGTCATCAAAACTTGCTCAGTTCAGCAGTTTAAAAACTTGCATAAACCTCCAACAGCATCACCACAGAAACTACTGCTGAAACTACAGATTATTATAATTTTCTTAAAAAGTATGAGAACATTCTCAATTTTTGGTGTTTTAGGAACCCAGTCTTGAGAAGACACAGACTGAGTCACTGCAGTGAAGTCAGCCTATTTGGAACCTTGCTGAACTCTTGACTACTGTCCCTTTGTATCAACAAAAGTGTTTTAACAACAGTCTATTTGAAATCCAGTCAGGTAAAGTAATCCTTCATAATAAACCTGGAAGGACTGCTGAGTACCACAAATGAGGATTTTCAGATAAAAATCAACTGCATTTCAAAAAATAATTCTCTTGTTCCATTCTTTCCTCCACATTCACAATTAGTGAAAATGAATAAAAGAAAAATATTCCACATAAACAAAAAAGCTTTCCTGTCTTAAACCTCAGCTACAGTAACCAAAATGTGCAATACATAAAGGGCTTTAATGAAATAAGTAATTTTTAAATGTTTTATTATATTTCCGTAATTCTTTAAGTAAGTATTCAAAAGCCGCTGCTATGTTCAAATTAAAATTCTTTTCTGTTCAGTAATTTAAACAGAAACAAACCAGCTGTAAGTCTCCAGTGAAATGGTTACTGTGTCAACATTTAAACAGTAACGTACATTATACAAGGGCAATCATATTTGGTTTTGATTAATGAGGACGGAAGTCTCCTGCTTCTTAGCATGCTGCTCTTTCAACCAGTTTAAACTCAGAAGACTTGGCTGCACTGTTGTAATTTAGCAAGCAAAAGGTACTTGCAGAGGCTAACATCAAAGTTCAAAAAGATGCAGGTAAAACAACCTAAATAAAAATAATCAGGATAATCCTGCCGAATCAAAAAGCATAAACTTGAAACAACAATTTTAACAATACAGTTTTTTGTTAAATATTCCCCACTTAACACTCATAATCAACCTGGATGAGTGTGACAACATCAACACATCGACAGCTGACAAAGGAGCTCAAATAGTCACTTTCCCCACTTGCATATTGCAGTTGATTAGGAACATTTGTTCTGTAATATCCAGAATAAAGTTTTAAGTGGTACAAAAAACTGTTTCAAACATTTGTTCAGTGTATATTTAAGACAACAACAAGAATTTACGGTAATGAAAACGTTATTTCATCCATGTTGTCATACATTCATTCCCAGGACCATATGTCATGATCTGAACGGAAGCAAAGAAAAGAAGGGTGGAGAAAAAAAGTAGAAAACAACAAAAACCACCAACTGAAGCTGGTGCTTGTTAAAACAAATGAGACTGAGCCAAACCTTACTGTTATATGAAGTATTTGCTTTTACTTCAGTTAAAATTTGGCTATAAAGTGCCTACCCCTTCCTTGATATCTTTCCCGTCCAAAGCAAACATAGAATAGTATCCATTTGAAAGCAAATTGTAAGGGTAATCTGAAAAGAGAAAAAACTGGTATCACGCCCTTCTTTTAAGAATGGATAGAGAAAGCCTCAAAACACACACCCTTAAACCACAGACTTAAAAGAACAGAGTTTGGTACACCACAACAACCTTTGCAAGGGCTGGAAAGAGTTAAAACACAACCAATAGAGCTGGCCTCAGGCCCTGTCCCTGTAGGATGGGAGACCTGTGGAAGGGGGCTAAAAGGAAGAGTAATTGCCCAGTTAGGAGGCTGGCTGGTAAGCGCTGCTGTCACCATGTTGGAGGAGCCAAAGCCAATTTTATGGAAGGAGAGGTACTGGAGACATTACACTTTGCCTCGTTCCACATGGTGGTCAGATCATGCGGAAACACAAGTGCAGCCAGGCCTGAAATCACAAACAGGTGACAGACATATCTAACGCTCACTCCACAAGGATATGGAATGGCAGGATTCTCAACCTTCCCTCCTTAATCTACCCTGGAAAAAAAAGATTTCCTTCCTCTTCTCAAAAGGTGAAAAAAAAACCCTTGCCATGTCTCAAATATGCAAGATCTACTTCAACTAGGTAAACAGAAAATGTCTTTAGGAACTTCGAACACACTGGATTTTCTTTTCAAGAGGAATTTGTAACTTGCATGATGAACTAGGAAAATCACATTTCAAACACCACTTTAACAACAGTGTTGTAAAACAGAATCTATTTCCCTAATCAGTATATTGACATTAGCCAGACTACTGAAACTGTATCATTTATGGAAAAGCAGGGTACCAAGGCAGGGTAAAATAAAAGCAGTCCAGCAGAGCCAGCTACAGCACAAGGAGCAAGAGACCCATGCCCACACACCAGTTTGCTATGTGACCTTGAGCAACACCATACTGAACGGTGTTAATTGGTACTGGGATTAAAAACCAGAGTTCCTCCAGTAAATTGTCCAATGAAACTTCATCACAGCAGCTGGACTATCTAGAATTGTCCCTGGACCTGCACATTTCTTAACTCATGCAGAAAAAGACACAGATGGAAGGGATCTTAATCCTAGTTGGCATGTCAGTGAGTGTTTGTCCCACATCAAAGGAACACAGCTTAAGCAAACCTTGACTTGACAGTCATTCTTGCTCTGCCACTATGTCCTGAGTTGTGCCAGAAGTGCTGCTTGTAGAGCCATACTGTGAACTGTATCAGAAAGCTGATTTAGCTGAAATGCAATTTTTCATCTGGATCAATTCCTCCATACACAGCACAGTTGAACCAGCATGGTGCAGTGGAAAATAAAAAAAAAATTAAAAAACAATCAGTCTGACTCTGTGCATCTCAAACAGTCTGGACAACAATTCTGTTAGTCCAAGGAGGGCTGCAGTTCAAATAAAACTAAACTGGGATCAACCATTAAATGCATTTGGTAAGCCTGTCTTCTCCTTCCTCCATATCACCTCCCACTTCAGACCAGAACAAGACTCTGCAATGACACACATTAAACCAATTAGGAAACTGATCCAGGTGTAAAAGCCAGTCTTCTGGTTCTCCCTCCTGCTTAGTCAGGTCCCTGGTGCAGTTCGCTGTGCAGCATCACCAGCACCTGTGCTGGCACTTCACAAGGACAGAACCAGCTTATACCATTAGTACATGCAAACATCCAGCCTCTTCCTATGGGAAAGAGAACTCTTTTTCAGATCAGTGCCAGGTCTTGGTATGGAACACATCACCACATTAAAAAGAGAAAAAAAGCATCCAGTCCTCAAGAGTACAATAAAAGCTATAATTGGATGAGTTTGATTTAAATGTTTTCAATTAAAAATCTGATGAGGGCAGAGAGGGATTTGAAAGATGCTTTGAGGATTTACAATCATTCATGCTACAATGTTTAGAAGTCCTGTGAAAGACACGGAATTCTTTTCTGCAACCAACATAAGTCTGTTTCTAGATTTCCCAGACAGTTATACCACTCTATAACTGTCATTGTAGGATGATCAATCAGATAGTTATACACATTAATATTTAGAACCTAATTAAAATTTTACAGTGTTTGTTTTCCTGTCATTTCCAACCAGACTAAAATCTTTCCCATAAAGAAATGTGCCATGCCATGATCTTTAAGTGAGTCATCCAGAAGCTGATGGATAGCATTAAGAGCAAGTATTTCTTATCCTCAATAAGGGTTTCAGGGTAAGTACCCTCGAGGATTTGTATCTGTTGCCTAACCAGGCAAAAGCTTTCTATCACAGCATTTTTCTACTTTTAGGCCAGCTTCTTCTGGGACAGGAGTGGCTGTGACACCAGATGTTCTACAGCAGCAACATCAGCTTAAGCTTTAAGTCCTCCATTGTCCAGCTGCTCATTTCTGTCCCTACACTGCCCCTTCTTCGACTAGGGAATCTATTTAGCTGAAAACTAGACATTTTTTCCTAGGTATTCAATACAATCAGTTCCCCAGTCCATTGCCAACTACACACATGGCTGTGTCACCAACAGTGCATGTGTCCATATCCAACATAAATGTTGGATAGATTAAACCATTTAATAAGACCTTAAGATGACTGCTACCAAAAGTAGCCGTCCTGATTTCTTTTTTACTTCCTTGTGTCTTATCCTCCCTCATGATAACCAAGTTTTTGTGTGGCTGGCTGGCAAGCCAGATGCAGATTAAAACTAGTAGTGTGTGTGTGTGTACGACCAGGTCAAATTGAACACAGATCAGTTCCTTGATCTGATTCAGCCTATGCTGACTGACAGGAGGTGAGGAATGAGCAGGCTGGACTGCTCCTTTTGTTGGCAGTGCCAGTTTAGTGTCTAACCAGAGGATGTGGTTGTATGATACAGCTAAGTTGGTCTAAGCTAGCTCTTGCCAAAAGGGGAGGTCTTGGATGCATGCTTTTGTTGCTTCCCTGTGCCAGCATTGGTGCTTGTCTGCCCTTATGATGGGATGATTAATGGAGCTAAAATCACAGGAAACTAATCCTAATCCCTTCTCCCCCTCCCAGTTTACTTTTCACTAGCTTACTGTTGGTCAGACGGATTTCCATACTGTAGATGTCTGTCTATTTTGTTTCCCTCTCACCTCCCAGGCTTTGAGCTATCCTTCAGTGATTCTGGATGAGCAGCTTTAAGAGAAATTTCTATGAGTAAATTTGTCATATGGTAAATGCAAAGTGGAATGCTGTTTTTACCAATGACAAGATAATCAGGTTTCCTGTGTGTTTACTGTGATATGGTGCTGCAGTGGCAAGAGGATGCCATGTACAGCTACCAAAAGGATGCCAAACAGCTACCGTGTAAAACAACCTTCAAAGCAGTTTAGTGTTTGCAGGTTTGATGAAGGGAATATTTTTCTGAAAATTCTTAATGGCTGCGGTTCTTAATCCTATACCTTGTGCAAACTTGACACTGTCTTGTCTGTCTGAAATTGAAGTGTTTAAATGCCTTCAGAAGTTAGAAATGGATTAGATACAGATTATTTATATGTTAACAAGTAATGTCTACTATTTCTCTTGAGCAGATCCATTTCATCCCGGGTGTCATGGTTCGTGCTTGTATTTTTGTGACAGTGGTTTTGTGTTTTATACCAACATAATTTAAAAACTCCTGGCTCCCGAGAGCATGCTATTGCCCTGCATGATTTTGGCAATATTCACATACTCGTGGCATAATTAAGATCTTGACAGTCAGTATTTAAATGAACCAAGGAACACTATCACCTTCCCTTACATGAAAACTCAATAACCAGAGTAAAACATACAGGAATTTAAACTTGAAATTAAAACATAAAAGAAATTTAAAAATATGTAAGTAAAAATCAGAGAAGCACAGGGGAAAAACCCCAGAACACATACAATTCCCAAATCAAGAAAGGACACCTCTCTAAACAACTCTCCCTTGTTTGCATTATAGGACCAAGTTGCCAGGGCAATAGCAATTTCCTACTGATTTAAGAATTGCTAAGCAACCTCCAGCACCTAACAGCAACAGCATGTGTGTGCAGCTGGGCTATTTTGAGTAGACAGGGCATTTTTTTATTTTAAACTTAAGAGCAGCCTTCTGTTAAATGATTATGCCAGCTGAGATCATCCAGCCAAGAGGCAATCTTGGGGCAAAGTAGCTTTAAGTGGACAAATCTTTGAAACGAGTGAGAAGACTGGAAGAGAATGTCATGACATGCCCAAAAGCAACTATATCCCCCCAAAGGCCATCACAAATTAAAAGAATAATCCAGGAGAAGTGAAGTTTTCAGCAAGTGGAAGCAGAGGCACCACATTAGCTTGAGAAGTTATAACAATCAGAGTGAGAGATATCTTTCGATATCAGAGTCACCAACAGGAAGACCTACCAAGTTGTATTGAAAAAATTATTTCAGTTCCTGTCAGTCAGCTTAACTTAGGCACACAACTGCTGGCAGAATTATTTCTCCAGTTAATGGACAGCAAACACAATGACACTGTCCATAAAGAATATACAATAGTCAGCAGTGAGGCAAACATCACAAAGACTGTATCCTGGAAGAGGTACAGTCTTGAGGACTTCTTCAGGAACCACCTTAAGTTAAGAAACCAAACTATACAGACCACTAAAAAGAGGCCACCTTAGATTATGGAGTTTTATTTTAACACACACATTCCCCATGCATTTGACTTCTGCAAAATGAATCTGTCATCGGCCTCCTTCACTTTCACAGTAATTGGGAGCAGGGACGGGCAGAGGGGCAAAGCAACCAAAAAGCAACCAAATTCATTCTGGATTAGAAACAGTGATTTGGAGGTGTAAACTGTGCATTTTACCATGATCACAAGCCAGTACCCTGCAAAGCCTGTATTACAAAGGCAAAGATTGCAACACATAGGAATGAAGATGCTGGTAAAACACAGATGAGTACAACTTTATCTGAGCTAAAGAACCTGAATCTGTATGTGTACTATGCCAGTAACACTGCAGTAACAGAGGATATCTTTGAATCTTCACCGTCTCTCTCTGCTACCACTTCCAGCAAATCTAGCAGTACAAGAGTCAAAATATGCTTGGGCCAGCAAGAAATGTTATCAGACAAAAGGCACAAACAGCTGTATAGAGATGTGAAGACTTGAGAGAGAAAAGATGCACATCTAGTGCAAAGCAATCAACTGCATCATTTGTGCTGTAGACAAACACAGCCTTGCACATAATTTTAACAACCACTCATCAATAATGTTATTTCTCAAGCCCTAAATATTTCCTTCGTAAAACATTAACATTTGCTTCACTCCATCCAGCAATGACAGAAAGTTTTTAAGAGGTCTTGAAAAATCATTAAACATTAATTTCTTAAAGCCACAAATAGCAAGCTAAGAAATGTAGTTTGACATTCCAGCTATTTTTTCAGAAATATTTTTCATTCTTCAATATGTATTTGGAGGAACTTTGTGGCTTTCAAGCTCCTGGAACTTTGGGTACACAGAGAACTGATAATACTAAAGCTAGTTTTGAGATTAGCAATGATATTTAGAACAAACAATCCTTGCTGAAAAAAAAAAATGAACTCTCCACCAATTTATGAAGTTCTTACTTTTGTTCAGAGCATGAACAAGGATGACATCCTTCTAATTTCAGAGGACGTTAAGCCTCAAACTGGTAAAATCCTTTATAGACACCTAATTCTCTCATACCACTCAGTGTGTGAATGAGTGATCTAGTTTGTGAGATTAAAGATCATAGCTACTGAAGAAATAACAATTTCTGCTGAAGTTCAAAGAACAAAAGAGAGCAAAAAAGATATCATGTTCAGGTGTCAGTGGGTACACTAATGTATTTTAGGCCTTGGCCATGACAGAGCTCAACATCATAATTAAAAGAAGAATTCAGCCTACTGCTACCAAGCTGTTGGTTCCTGCTGCTTTCCCTTTGTCTGATCTAATGATTGTGCCCCCACGGGGTGACTCAGGTCAGCCGAACCAGCAGACGATTCACTCTGCGAAAGATCAGAAACCATTTTTTCCCGGATCAGTCGGCTGGCTGGCCGTGCCCCGTGGCTGCACAATCACCAGCTCTGATCCAAAGGAAGCAGCAGGAGTGCACGGCTGTGCAGAGGTTTGACCTGCCTTTGCAAGAGCAGCACACTGAAAGATCAACTTAACTGTACTGTCAAAGAGCACACTTAAATATCTAGCAGCGGTGCCAACTTAGGCAGCCTGCTACACATTCCCACTCTCATACCTTCCTCATTGTGAAACCAGCATAAATCTTACAGAGACAACGTGTACTGGACCAGATGAAAAATAATCTAGAGAAAAACACTTCTTTCCAGGAGGATGTGTTCCCCAGAGTGGCTCACCATGGCCACAAAAACAGCTATGCCAGCAAAACAGAGGGAGCTGAGAAAGGGAGCAAGCTGTTTGAGCCTGCACTGCTGCCAAAGAAACGCATGATATGAACTGCAGTGTGTTTAGAACAGGATTGCCTGCTTTCCACCACCTTCTGACTGGCTGGCAATTGATGGATCTGATGCATCTTTTAAAATTTCCTTCATGTTAAAGACACAGTATTCCTCCCCACCCCATAGGGGCAAGTAGTGGAAGCAATGGATTCAACCAGCAGCAAAGGCAAGTGGCAGTGGCTGCTGACAACTGATGGAAGCAGGGAGGCTACAGCGAACTTGAAAAGGGAATGCTGATGATCTGCAGCCAGATGCGAGCTTTGACTTGGAAATTCACAGCTGAAAAAGTATGAAGGAACTCTTGCTGAATATGGATTTAGAGCAGATTGGGATGAGAAAGTCATTGGACAAAAGAAGCATTGGAAGTAAGATCTCAGAAGAAACACTTTCAGACAGAAGACTTGAAATCTGGGTCTAGAACGGGATGACAGGACATAATAGAGTGGCGACTTGGGCAAGGCAGGAAAGACAGCTCAGGGAACAAATCTAGACTAAAATAAAATAAAATAAATTTTTAAATTTATAAATTTTTAACAGAAAAAGAAGAATTAAAACAAAGATAAGTAGTTAAATTTCAGTCAGTTCAGTTCCTGGCACAAGCACTCATTGCAGCACAAAGCAGCAGGCAAAACTGCAAAACTTTAGAATCTTAAGGATTTTTTGGCAAGGTTTTTTGGCAACTTACTTTTGCGTGTCTGAGGAAGTAGTTTTACATTTTATCTAATTCAGTCTGATCACGGGCTGTGACTGAGATTGTATGTCCATATTGTATCACCTCACCACAGTTTGAAATTCTCACCTTCTCTCCTTCAAGTAGTGACTCTGCAGCCATAGAGCAAGTCAATTCAGCTTGCTGTTCTGATGGAAAGCTACACCTTGAAACATGCTTATTTGCCCATTGTGATAGCAATCTGAACCCTGCAACCATAGATTCCTCAGATCTCATTAAAAAACAAACAAACAAACAAAATTTTTTTAAAAAACCTAAACCAACAAACAAAGAAAAAAAAAACAGAGGAGCAGGGCCCAGTGAAAAATTTCAGTTACCTCATGTGAAGTACAGTGTGAAATCAAAGCCTGAAACAGTCTACAAGAAGTTTTTCGACCCCAGTCACATTCTTTAGTCATGACAGTATGAAACTGTCTGCAGAAATTAAACCAATTGGTTTTGTCCCTCCTCCCCATCAACAGACACTGGGTGTAGAATTCAAATTTCTTTGCATTTATTGGCATCTTCTAATGCAGCTACCCAGCATGACATTCATTAAGTGGAAGGCCCAGCAATTGATTTACTAGATATTCTGTTCCCTTTTTCCCTTACAACAGCTGACTTTCAACCCTTGGATTTCCCCACTACTGAAAAGAGGTAAGAATTTTCTTCAGTGATTCATAGAGAAGCTAAGATCAGTGTTAATGCCTAGTTTAAGCTAACCAGTTTATTGAAAAGAAGTAGCAAGTGCTCCCTAACACAGAAATCTAATCAATGTGAGTAAAGAACATGGTGTTCATCCAATTCAAAGGATACCAAATTCACCCAAATTCAACTGCTTCTTTCTTTGAAACGAGAAATTTGCTCAGCAGCATTGAAAAGTGGACATGTGTGCTGTTTATACTCTTAGCACTATAAAGTCCTTGCTGCACAGCAGTCACACTTGACACCAATACAAGTTCAAAATATTTAATCTCTAAACAATACTATCCCTCACTTTTAGTGACTACATGCAATTTTCAGTTCAAAACCCAAGAAGAAAAGGTGCAGACTAAAGACAGAAAAAAGAACACAATACATACCTTACTCACAGCTCCCACGGACAAACCCAGCTCACTTCCATGCCAGCAGCTCTCTCCCCAGTCACTGAAAGAGAAAACAGGACACAAATGCTCAGAGATTTAAAAACAACCAAACAAACAAACCAGACACAGCCCATTTTCTCCTTTAAGAGTAAGGAGCAAAGTCCTTTATTCGGGATTCTTTTTAAATAGAATCTTTAATTGATTTGGTACACACTACGGAAGTTGGATTGAAATACCATCAAGACTGCCACGCTGGTGTACACACACCCATGCTGCTTGCAGAGCAGAACTTTTATTTTGGGACTGCTGCTTTGTCAGTTCTGAAGAATGCATTGTTTGAGATCTACTAAGGCAGAATATTCACCAAATCATATATTCAATTTTCCAGTCCCTGTACTGAAATAATTCGTAAACATTGGATAGTAGAACTTGGAGATTGTTATAACTAGATTATCACACGAAGTTAACCATCCACACAAAAACAGGGAAAAGATAAAAGTACATTACAGAGATCTGTCAAGACAGCAATGGGAAACCCATTTTGGAGGAGGGGGAGAAGAACCATCCTGTGTGCCTTAAAAACTCACAAATGTACTGAAGTAACACACCATTTTCTTTGGCAATACAGTTCTAACAGGCATACACAGCAGTACCTAACTAGAAAATAATTACTTCGGAGGCTCTGGAAGATTGTTGTCTCAAATGGCAATAAAAAGGGTCAGAAGTTGCCATACTTCTATTCCTACTTCCTTAGCCACCTTTAAAAAAAATACACATCATCAAAGTTTCCATTCCATTTCCTCCTCCCTGCTTTTCAGACTTTAGGGCTTCCTAGACACCAAAAGCACAGAACTGCAGTTGAGATGCCGTGATATTTTCTCAATAAGATAAAATAAAAAAGAAACAGGCACCTCCCCAAATACAAACTTCAGACCAGATGGACTTTGGACATGAGTATTAACATAGTTCCAGTGAAAAGGAAAAAAAATTTAAAAAAAAAATAGAATAAGTGATCTAGTACTTCAACATCAGAAGGAATAAGACCAATTAGACTGATTAGGCTCGATGCTTGGATAGTCAGCATAACACAAAATGTGAGTTTTCTGATCCCCAACAAATAAAAGAATTTTATTCTGTTTACACTGTTTAAAAGGAGCTACAGGCAATGAACTGCACATCTACTTGGTCAACTCTCCTCCATTTAACTCCACTAATTTGAAGGAGAAGGGATTTACAATAATGGTACAAATGGAAAAAAAGAAGTAAGGACACTACTACTTCAGACACACTACTTCAGAGGCTTCCCTTACAGAGAATGTTTCTATTTTTCTCGGAATAAAATGTGCCAGCACACATTAATCATGGCTCTATCCCAGAATCAAGAAGTCATTCTGCCACCTCTTAGAGTATTTGTCATCAAGTCAATATTAAGAATTACTTACAACTACTTAATTAATGAGAGAACCCATAATTAGTAATTATTTTTCTTTAATAAAGCAGTCAAAGTGATACCACTGTAATTAAAACATAATAATGATACAAGACTACACAGTGAAGTATATACTTACAATGTACCTTTTACAGAATTGCAGATCCTAGATTTCCTAACAGGCAAGGCAAAAAGGCCTCAAGAAGTCAAGGAAAGTCTTCCACAAAGATGGTAAACAATTAACCACTGTTAAGAGTTTGCTATTCCAACATGATGAACAAGGTACTAGAGAATTTGGCAAAACGATTTTGCTGGAACATTCTTCTGACAGCATTAAGCACACAATACCAAAATTTAATTGTGATTATGTTGGTTCTTCACAAATTATAAGTGAGTGAAATGTATCCATTTATTAAATCTTGACTTCAGTGCGAGTTTTTGGCATAGTTTGGTTTTGAGTGGGATTTTTACGTTTTAGTTTGCTGTTGCTTTGGGGTTTTTTATGGGTGTGGATTGTTTTTTTTTTTTTTGGAGACTCAGGTACCCCTGAAACCACTTTTCACACATGAAAGTGTGGAGAAGTTAGAAACGCATTTCATTTGAAGATTTCTGCTGGCCAATCCCTAATTTCCTGTAATCTTAGTTCACTAAATATTATCTTCCAATTTAAGATTGCGACAGCACTGATAAAGCTGAACAATCACCATGCTGCTGCATTCAGTTTCCAGCACTTAGGATCCATGTTCTCCAGAATCTCAGTTGAGTCAAGACAGGTCCAACACGGAGTCCTTTCCTCATCTGCCTGTCCTGGTAGCGGGAATCCGCTAATTTTTTACAGAAGTGAAACCCCATAACCAGTCAAAATAATCTTTGCATTTTCTTCAGTGCATTTTTTTTCCAGAAAACTTCAAACTGCTGAATATCCCAGGTCTGAAGAATGTATCAAGCTATCCCTAATCAGATGGGAAGGTGAAGCAGAAGGGGAAGAATCTCTCTCTCTCTACACCCCAGTTCTACATCTCTTCCAAGGCATTCGTAATCAACAACCAGCCAACACAAAACACCAGCCTGGACAGACACCTCACCTGACACAATATAGTACACACATACACACTGATTTCTGGCATCTTTTCAAAATCTTAGCACTTTCTTTCAGAAAATAAGGTGCTTGTATATGTGAACATGCAAACACACACTTCCAAAAACAGGACAAATTATTGCAATAACTTCCTTGCCTGAGCTTATTTACCTCTCCTGACTTTCCAACACTTCCATTAGCCTTCTCAGGTACCTAGAGATCCTTGTTCTCCCATGCAAAACTCATCCTCCTGGACATCAGCCATTTTTCTTACTTTCTCTGCTTAGAAATCAAGTTTTATTCCAGACACTCTGGCCAATAAAAGGTCAACTTTAAAACTTTCAGTTCCATTTGCCAACAAAGTTCCTGCTCAATCTGAGATGGTTAAAGTATTGCATCCTGCAATTTACTGCTTAGTCATCTGAACCCCAAATAGGAGATAACTGGCTTGCAATAAGCATGAACAGTCGACAAATTTTTTTCTAATATGTGTGTGCTGTTAAGCTAAGAGGTGTTGCAGGTATAACATATTCCTATCATTATCCTTATTCACTCACTCCATGGAATTTCAATCCAGCTTCAAAATAAAACAACAGAAAACCCAGACACACCCTACCTTCAAAATTAACAAGTCAAGCTTCACAAATATTTAGCACAGCAGCCTTACAACTCTAATGGAAGACAAGCTCTTTATGGCTCCTTCTACACTGCAGTGAGTGAGCAAAGATTAATCTGGTAACTGAAACATTTTCTGGCAAAATTCCACAGTTAAACTGCTTTTGCTATTCTTTGCCCACAGCACAATCAAAACATTCCTCCAACACTCCTTTTTCCTCTCACTACAGTCAATGCAGGCAGAACTCTACTGTCCTAGATTTTCTGAAGAAAAAATAGTGTCATCTCTAAGAAATGCAGAAGTCTCATCTTGCTGATAAACTTCTCCATCCAATGGAAAAGTTTATATGTCAGTGTTTACATGTTCAAGCCAAATGGCTGCTATTCCAGTGATTACAACGGCTTATTGCCTTCACTGGTGACTTGGAGTTTCAGCACATCTGAACAACACAGAAACTCACTGACATGACTCGTAAGTCTGATCAGAACACGGCAATGCAGAGTTCTTATCCCATCCTTCCAACACCCAGACCATCCCTCAGATGGAGGCTTTGAAAAGATTCAGACTCAAGTGATCTGCTCCCGTAAATCATGTCCAACAGGACACATGAGAGCCAATTTAGAGACAGTTATATTAGGCCTAACATTAACATGGCCCTACCAGCCAGTCAGAGAAAACTCTCATCTGGGTGCGGGTCCGTCTTACACAGCGGAATAGAAATTAAGTTACACTGCGGACTGTAATCACATTCTGCTGGGAAATGTCTTATATTCCTATAAAGATCAGTAGGGAACACAAAAACAGTAGTATTTTTTTTTTTTTAGAAAAATCATTCAACTAGAGTCTTTCAATGTTTTTTTCCAAAACTTTCTTCCTGAAGGAGGAAAAGCTTCCCTGTAATTGATGGAAAGTGAATCCTGTCTCATCTTTGCTCAGAGCTGTCCCATCACACATGTAAACAATTGCAGAGCAAATGAGTTCATCCTAACACGAGTATGGTTGTGTGTAAAGGATGATCTCATCTGAGTAAGCCTAAACAGGGTGTCAACCATACAGATCAGTCGTGCAATGAAGACATATCCTCAGTGCTCCACTAAACCACGGGAAGGGTAGGACTCGAGGAACCACACATCCCCTCCCTAGTGTGCCTATAACTAGTCATAATTGCCATGTATTACAGGAAACATTAATTCGAGGTTGAAACAATCTGTGATGTAGACTGTCCCAGACCAAAATTAATTTCACAAAACTAGACATATCATTTCAGTCTCCTGTTCCCCTGACATGAAGATACTCTGAAGATGATGTGTAGTCAGCACATTTATTTGCCTCACTAGAAGATAGCAAAATAGGGAAGTTTCTGCACTGTTTATGCCAGGGTCCCTGCACTGTGGTACATACACATTTCAATATGCACCCATGGCAAGCAGAGGCAAGAGCAGCAGCAACTCCTGACCATGTCCAGGAGAAAGTTTTTCTTTCAGTGCCAAAAAGGCAGCCCCCAGTGATCAGCTGTTAACAAATAACATGCTGGCACATGCAGCAGCAGCTACCATGCTTCCTCTGCTGTGCTCCACAAAAACCCTGCTTTTCTGGATCAGCAGGGCCCAAACAAGCTGAAATAGGAGCACAAGTAAATTAAGAAGGATATGCAGAAGTAGTTGACATTGTAGTTTGTAGTAGGAGAGCAAAAGCAGATGGATGGCATGAGGTTAGGGTGCAAAAGGAATCGCCAATTAAAAGCTCAGCCTTTAGTTTTCAAGATTTACAAAGACTTGTGACTCTTAAATTTCACCTTCTTACAGAGATGTTATCAACATGGCTGTGTGCCCAAATCCAAAATATTTCTTTGCACAAGAATAATGATGCTGCACACACATGCATAAGAAAATGGGGAAGGAAATGGGAAAGGAACGTTGCACAAACTAAATTCATCACATCAATTTCTGAAATATAAACCAAACTAATTTAAACAATTACATTACCTCACTCAGTGACAAATTCTAAAATTTATCTGTGTGGAAAATAAGAACGCCTTGAATAAGAAATAGGAAAGGATCAAAGGAAGTGAAATACTGTTGGCAGCCCTGTTTCTTCACATCTGAAAACAGAGTATCAGACTGAGGGCAGATTCTGTACAAACTGCATGCACTGTTTGCCCTCTGCAAGGACAGCCCACATTCAAAAATCTGAAGGCTCTGACTGACCAGTGTAGCACATCTAAGACTGGTAATGAAAACTGTCCTCACCCCAACGCCATTCATTTCCCCTGAAGAAGCCACTTAACAGTGTTTGCACTCCACAAAGCATTCAAAGGTCGGAAGGTAAAACATACACATTAACCACACAGAGAGCATCCCTGAAGAACTGAACAGAATATTTGACAAAGAAATGAGTTTCTGAATTCACACAAACTCATCCATTTCATCTGACACCTACACATAAAAGAAGAATCACAGGAACAGTTTTAAACTATAGTTCCTTTTAGCTGTAGCTCTTACCAGCTCTAATCCACTCCTCCACTCCAGCTATGCATCCCTGCAGCTCTCCCCCATCTTTTATCTGGAGGGTCTGAGGGGAAGAGGAATAGAACACGTCCAGATTAAAAATCAGTTCTCTAACCTGGCCTAGCATGCAGCTCCACAGACTCCACATCACTACTGAGGTGACAGCACATGATGGGGACAGGAAAAAAAAGGCAAATGGGAATATGAGCTGTTTAAGACAGCCCCACCACTAAAAGAAATGTCTGTGTAACCACATCCTCTCTTTGCAGTCTCAGTTCAGCAACATGTCCAACAGGAAATAATTAGATTTGGCTTTCCCAGAGTAGGTGTCTGACAGTTTGAGACCGCTGAACAATTGCTTTTTCTGCTTCCTCTCCAACAGTTTCTCAGGAAAAGACATTGACCCTCAGGACACAACTGAATTTAAAAAAAAAACAACTTTAAAGGAAGAGTCTTGTATAACTGTAATATAACTGTAATATGATTTGCTAATTATTACCACTCTTTACATAGAGGAAATCAACTGTACTCTTCAAAAAGCATCTTAATCACAATACTGAGTTATCAGTAAGTAAACAGACATTGAGATAGTCCAACTGTATTATCTACAACACAGGAAGAACAGCTGAGTATAGAGAGTAAAAGCAGAAGACTGCTGGAGTTGCTATAAATTGTGCTTTTGAGGTAAAAAGCATATAAGGAGACACCCTGCACATTCCAAATGAGTGCAACAATTAATCTTGTGATAATGTTTTGACACATCCTAAGAATTTATCTGCTTTCTGCTCCAACATCCAAACCTTTTTTGTTCCCATACTTCTCTCTCTCTAGTACAGCTGCTGTTTCCCCCATCAAATACCATACGAGAATTTAATCACGGCTCAACAGTGAAGGAAATCCAGTAGGGATTGCTGTTGTTGTTATCATTATTATCATCATCATTAAATTAAGGGGTACTTTGATTGCCTGAGTGTACATTTCACCTGGAGGTTCAAGTATGAAAGTCTGTGAAAAATGCTGCTACTTTGCCATGCCAGTAGAAGTCAGAGTTAAAAAGAAAAACCACAAGCAAGCAAGCACTCCTCCTCAAACTTAAGAGTTTCCCATTATTTCATATTCAAGAGGAGGAAAAATTAAAGACTGCTTTTGGAAAAATGCCACATTCTCTTAGTTCTACGTCAAAATGTCTTCTGTACTCCCTTTCTTTGCATTTTAATTCATGATCTGCTTGTTGCCTGAAGATTTGGGAGCCTTCTCCCACATGATGATAGGAGAGGATGGCCTTAATTAAACAGAAATTAAAGCTGCTTCCACAACTGTTGGAACCAGCAAATACAGCACTGCTTACATTTTGTACAGAAGAGAATGATGCTCAAGAAGCTGTAACTGGCAATATTTCACTCTCTTCCTTTTAGAAATTTTTAGAAATCACAGTTGGTTTCTAAACTATACGTGAGGAAGGACGGGAAAGGGCTCAGTAAGCTAATATCTGGTAATTAAAAAGGGCAAATTCGCCTACTTGTGGAAAGCTTAAGGCGTTTGCTTTTAGCCCCAAGTCTTTTTCTCCTTTCAGCAGAAAGCACAAGTCTAAAGAACAGAAAAGGAGTTCACAGTCAGCTTCAGATCATACACTTATTTTAAATTCTATTATTAGATTCTATTTAATCACAACTATTAGATCACTCATTAAATCACTGCAGCAAATGGGAACAAATGGGTGTCCCCTTCATTTCATATTCAGTAATGATTGAAATATTTTTGGAAATACTGATGAAGATCTAAAGGCATTACACTTCTACCAGTTTGACAGTGTCTTTACAGAAACCTAGAGAGGGGTTTTGTGCAAGCAGAAGATATATTTGAAGATATATTTTGAAATCAGTGGTGGAAGTTCATTTGTATTTTTACCTGAAGGACAACACACAAGCACAAAACAAACACACTTCCAGTAAGTCAGCGATGCTATGACTAGCCCTGATGTCAAATGCAAATTTAAAATAAAGACAGAATGTTGGGATATATACATTCAGCCCAGAATAGCTACATTTTATATTTTTGAAACATTCAGAGGTATGTCTTCAGATCCTACAAAGAAACAAAAAGCACACTTTGGGTTCCAAGATACAGAAAAGAAGCTAGAGACTAAAACAGAAACATTTTTAATGTCTTCAAAATGTATTTTCTATGGAAGGTAGATTAAAATGCACTTTCACAGCACAGGCCCTTACACTGTCTGGACAAACGATACCAGAAAGGAACTGCTATCAGCAGCAGCAAACCTGCAACCCTTTATTCAGCTCACTCGAGGCTCATCTTGTACAACAGAACCACACAGAACCGCATGAACACAAAGTTTGCACGATGCGGCGTTAAGGCTACACAGATCCAGATCGTAAAGGTCTCAGGAGGGTTATTTTCATTGACACACATACAGAATTACCAGTTTTCATCCGTGATCAGGGAAGATGTGAAACTACAGTCCTCTGTGACACAAGATTTTACAGTCACTGAGAGAAAGACAAATGGCTGGGACACACGTTTGTTACCTCAAATAAGCACCCAGCCACAGCACGGACAAGCATCTGCCCAGTGGGGAAAATCAACCCCGCTCAAGGGAGGCCGGTGAGGATAGCAGAAGAAAGCGGCTGCTGCTGCCCAAACCCTTGAGAACCCCTGTCAGCACTGCCCGGCCTCGAACGCCGGAAAGAGCCCCCAAAACCACCCCC
>VWZT01001398.1:253855-264375 GCA_013397055.1 Pachycephala philippinensis | reverse complement strand
CGCAGCCGGCTGCTCCAGGGGCCCCGCTGCACACAACCGGCGCTGCTGCAAACCAAGGTACAGCGCTGATCTGTGCTGTTGGTTATTGGTTATCAGTTGCCTTAAATGCGGCTGAATTAGGGCTCATTAACTAGGTGTGATGGATGCACGTCACCCGGGGGTGGATGGTGCGGCCCCAGGAGCCCCGCGTCCCCGTGCCACCCCCCGGCACACGGCTGTGGGGTCCCGCTCACCGGTGCACACACGGACAGGCGTTCCCCCCTCTTCCCGAGGAAGGGCCGGCTCCCCAGGCCGCCCCTGAGCCCCCGCGGCTGGCAGGGGCAGCGCACAGCTCCGCAGGGCACATGGCGTGGGGCTGGCACCGCGGCTCTGTGGGCAGGGACAGGACGGATGGAAGCGGACAGGGACGGGGAGCCAGGAGAGCAGCCGAGGAGCAGCGGGCAGGGTCCCAGTGGGCTCAGGGCCCGAGGGGACGGCATCCCCTGGCATGGAGGTGGCAAGTGGGGACTTGCCTGCTGTGGCACAGCCCATGCAGGGCACTTGTGCCGAGACACATCGGCTTGGGCTGTGCCAGCTGTTCCCAGCTGTGCATTTCACTACTTCGCTCCTTTAATGAGTTAGCACAGCAGCAACAGCAGCTGTGTCCTTGCGTTTTGTGTCATCCTTATCTCGGCCCTGATAACCGTCTCTGTATTTGTGAAGGTCCCACCTCCACTGGGTCTTTCCGGTAACTAAAAGGGGGAAAATGGAGAGAAATGTCACCTTTTGGGTGCTCTGTCATCAGGCCACTCTCCAGAGCACCTGGAATCTCCTTGCAAACAGGTTGTGTATGACAGCACCCAGTTTCCCTACAGATTGGATCCCAAAGGGTAATTATCCATTTCTCTCCTTGCTGCCATCACGGTGTGTCTCTGGAGCTCACAGTGTTTTTGAGCTGCTTTTTGGCACTAATCAGGCGGGTATAAAGTGAAGCTCCCCCCACCCTAGCTACTCCTCCTTCTGTCAGCTTGTGGTGAAGAAGGAAAAAGAAAGAAAGACAGAAAAGAAAGCCCTGGCGTGAGGTGCCTTTGTTCAGGGCAAGTTATGCGTGAAATCTTTTTGTCCTTCCTAAAGGAAGGCAAAAGTTGCAGTTGATTTGGGGAAAAGAGAGGCGAGTGCAGCGCTGCAGAGCTGGAGGTGCCGCTGTGGCCAGGCAGGAGCGGGGTGGATGGGCAGACCCTGATGGGAATCTGGTGCCGCAGATGTGCTGGTGTCCGTGTCCTCCCTTTTTGTCCCTTTTCCTCCCTTTTCCTCCTTTTCTTCTCTTTTCCTCTCTTTTCCTCTCTTCTCTTTTCTTCTTGCTGTGCCTTGCCTTCTCCTTCTCCAACAAATTCATCAGGCCTGACTTTGACTTTTTCTTTCCAAACCAGCACCTGATGGCTGCATCCCCTGCTGATGTTTTGTTACACACCATAGTGCCTAATTCTGGTGTCTTTCCAAATTCGTGTCAAAATCGTCCTGGGAATCAAGCTGCCAGGTGTAGACATCCACGCATGGCGCGGTTGTACCCAAAGTGGAGGGTGCATCCTGATGGGGCTGTGCCTGCCCTCAGAGGCAGGAGGGTGCTGGGTGTCCTTTGTCACCCAGGCAGGACAAGGCCCCGCCGAGCTGGCAGCTGGGCACGGTGGCAGGAGCAGTGCCAGAAGCCGGGTGGCTGCTGCTGCTTCCAGCCCAGCGAGCTTTGGCTGCCCAGCGGGACAGCGTTCCCTGCCTGCATGGCTGCCTTTGCCAGAGGCTTTCCCTCTGCTCTTGGGGGAGGGAGGAGGGAGTTCCTTTGTTAGCTTTCCTCCTCCTGTCTGCCTGCAGCCGGGGCTCCCCATGCCGCGGCCAGGTGCCCTCGCTTCCCCCAAAGAGGCAGCAGCGGGGTGTCCAGGGATGGCGGGGTGGGACAAACCTGGGGGTCGACCTGGCCTGGCTGAGCTTTCGTGCCCAGCATGCTTCTGGTTTGGGCTGTGGCTCCTCTGGGAATATGAAATTTAATTTCTCTCCTCTTTTGTTCTCCGGAGTTTGTCTCTGTAGTGTCCTGCAGCACCCACACCTGGCATTTGACCCAAACCATGCAGGAAAGGGTGACTCCAGGGTGACACCTCAGGGCAGGACACAGCACAGGCACAGGGAGTTCTCTAAAACAGCCATCACCAGCTGGCCAGGGCCTGCGCGTGTCATTTTCACCTGCTTTTAAACAAACATTGCAAGTATTTGCTTTGGCATTTTGAAACTGCTGTCACAAGCCCATTCTCTGCAGAGGGACCAGCTCCAGCCCCTCAGGACACCTTCCCAGGCATGGAGGCACAGCTGGACATGAGGCTGGGGCCTTCAACCCACACTGGCCACTGGCACCCTCCAGCCCCAGCACCAATGGCCAGCAGAGCCTTGCTCACACTTACCAGTGGGAGAGGAAGGAAAGGATTTTTCCTATCCCATCCCCATACCCAAATTGGGTTATGGGACTATAAATCCCTGCCTCTCTGCCAGGATGGTCTCAAGGATAAATATATGAGCTGTAGTGGGTATTTGTGGTGGGAAGCACACACATAGCACAGACAGAGGATCTGGCACGGCTCTGCTCCTGTGCCTGCCAGCCTGAGGGACTCTGTCCTGGGAGTTCACGTGAACTCCTAAAAACACAGGGCAGAATTCCTGCCGGGAGCCACTGAGGACACCACGCAGTGCTGCAGCAAGCAGCAAGTCACCTGGAACAAGTAACAGCAGTGGGCTGTAAGATGTTCTTGGGAATGTAATTCACCTTAATGAGCAAATACCCTGAGCCAATCAGTGCCCAGATTCCCACGCTTTTTGTCTCCACGTATTCCACGGGAGTGCAGAATTTGATCCATCACACCAAGCTTGTTGCACTGCATAATGAAATATAGGGAGCATTAAGCAACACCTTTGGCAACTTCCTCTGGTGAAATTTTCCAGTAAAACCTATCAGTAGCCCAGAGCTGTTTGGGAAATGATAATAAGGAAGAAGCGGAGGCAGTGGAGTTTTACAGACTCCCAATGCACAAGAAACCATTTTATTTAAAAACAATGCATTCAATATCGGGTTATGGCACATGAGTCAATGCTTCAGGCACATCACACCGCGGGATCACACTGAGAGCTCCCGAGCTCCGGGACGAGGACGCGGCACCGTCACGAGGGGAGCCAGGGCACGATGTGCTGTGCAGCCACGCTCCAGCCCGGGCTGGGGACACACGCAGCCTGGTCCCACCCCCAGGCCTGGTCCTGAGGCTCTCCGTGGTTGGGAGCCTGGAGCAGCTCCGCTTGTAGCGTCCTTCCCACCGTGTGCGGCTTTGCCGCTCACCTGAGACGTGCCCTGGCCCTTTATGAACATCAGCCATTGAAAAATAAACAATGCTTTTATCTGGCCCTTAATAATGAAACTTTTATTACAATTATGGCATTTTTTTCTTTTTTTTTTAAAACGTGTATCTTTTCTTATTGAAAACAACTCCATCAGGCATTGAACTGTAGAGCCATTGGAATAAAGACACATTCCTTTACAGAAAACCTGCTTTTTCCTATTCGCCCTGTTTTTGCAGCCTCCATTCACAGTTAGTTCTGTTTCACAAACTCTTGCTTTTTCGTTTAGTCCACAATTAAACCCGGTAGCCAAATGCCTGTTTTCACGTGCCTCGCTACCATTCACCAAGGAGATGCAAGCAACAAAAGTACAGACCCAAGATGTATAAAAGAAGACAGGAAACATGTATTCCCAATCCTATGTACACCCCCAACACCTTGGCACCCGTCCTGTTGGCAGAGGGGCTGGAGCAGGATGTGGCTGCCACTGGACACTGTCCTGGCTGCCCAGGGCTGAGCAGGGTCTCCCAGTGGAGGGAGGTGCTCAGGAGGACTTCTCTGGATTTTGGAACCTCAAATGTTTTGTACTTACAGGTATTGATCATGCTGCATTAGCTCTGTTGGCTTGTCTAGACACTCAGTCACGGGAGGGAGAATTCTCCCTGAACCATCAGGAATTCATGCAGGAAGGTTTGGGACCAAAGAGAGGGAAGGAAGAGCCCAGCTGAGGTGATGCCACATGCAGGGGCCACTGGCTGTCCTGAGCAGGGAGGGCAGCCCCCAGCACCTTCTAAATAACAATTAAATAAATAATTAAGATACTTGCTTATTAATGCAAAGGCATTTCTGCCAGAGAGAGGCAGCCCCAGAGAGCCTCCTTCTCCTCAGCCACTGCCTTCTCCATCCCCTGCTATCGTCACCTCTCCCTCAGACCCCACCAGGCAAAACAAAAGTTGCACACTTTGAGATGGTTTTCCACCTTGCACAAGCTTGGGCAAAAAAATATTGATACTAAGAAGCAATTTACTTTGGGCTGTGCTGTGCCATCGATCGCAGGGCAGAACTCCCCATTAAAATCAATGATTCTGAAATGTTCAATGTGGGTCTGGAGCATCGATGGGGAGTTTTGCTTAAAAATCAATGATGTAATATGGCACTCTGTCAATAATTTTTCTGTATTCCCGTTTCCAAATATTTGCTGTCAGTTTTGTGCTTCCTTCTCTGCATTTGGTGCCTCTTTGTGCCTTTGGAAAGTTCTGGTGGTGATGACAGGGCTGTGCCTAGGACTGGCAGGGGGTTCTGTCCCTCTCCAGGACCAGGGGAGGTTCCAGAAACTGTATGGAGCACCTTGCTCCCTGCTTTCATGCCAATGTAATGATAATAGTTCTCATTTCTTTAATTTGGTGATGAAAAATGATGGGTCCCTATAGGAAACTGGTAAAATGCCTCTTGATAAAAATGTCTGGCATTAAGACAAGCCAACAAGGGTCACTCGGGGTTCGGGGTGACCCTTCTGCCCCGGTGGACTCTTTGCCATTAGGATTAGGGTCGCTGGGCACCTCTTTACCATGGACCCCAGTGGCCAGCACAGCTGCTGTACAGCTCCACAGGAAATGACACCAGAAATGATTCATTCCTGCACTTCATTAATGACCAGTGCAGAGCTCTTCCTTCCCTGTGCAATTTCTGGTTTGGGGCTGAACAATCTGTGTGCTCCAGCACGTGGAAGGGGGTCCCTGCAGGCTTGGTGCTGCCCAGCCGCTGCCGGCCCCACAGCTCCCGGCGGCTGTGATCCCACAGCCCTTGCTGGCACTGGGGGGACTCAGTCCTTCCCTGGGGACAGGGCAGCAGGGAGGGACAGGGACAGCCTGTCCGTGTGCCCCGCGGGGTCTGTGCCCGGCACAGCCAAGCGCCGCTGCCGGGGTCAGGCCCTCGCACACGGCAATGGCACCGATGAGAACACCAAGCGCAGCTCCTGTGACACCACACGGCACTGGGACATCACCACTGCATCACTGGACATGGGGCAGCGGGGGCGGGAACCAAGCCCTGCCACAGCCCTAAACAGCCTTTGGAAAAGCAAGGCTGGGAAATGTGGGATAATTCAAATGAAGGAGAAAGCCACCAGCTCTTCCTCCACCCGGGGGTGTGGGGGAGAACTGTCCCAGCTGTGGGGGCCAGCGGAGCTGCGGTGCCACGGTGGGCACCAGGACATGCCCGGGCTGCTCAGGTTGGGTGTTGTGCTCGAGATCTCCTTCCTCATCTCCTATGTTGGCTTGTAGGTAAAGAAGCTGAGAAAAATTAACATGTGCTATTTTAAATATTGAATTTTGCACCTTTTTTCATTGTGGGGTCAGTTCTCACCCAGAATAGTAAAAAATGGTTAAATACTTGCCAGCTTACTCATAAGAAATCCAGTTATTTCCCAGGCTCCTTTATCCTGCCAACACTTTCCAACTCTCAGTGACCCTATTGTTTGTCCTGTCCCCAAGCAGCTGGATTTCCAGTGGTGCCAAGGAAGCGTCTGCCCTGTCTGCCTTGGAGTGCTGTTGGTGATGGGAAAATGGGACCACTACTCCAGCTGTCTGACTGGTGAGTTAGAGACATAAATGTGGAAATCTGGTAATGGCATTTCCTCTTCCCTGCACTCCAGCTCTGCTCACTTCCCTACAAAAACCAATTTTAAAAATCCCAGTGCCTGGCTTCCATTTTTGCCCGTCCTGCCAGTCCCTGCCCAAGCACAGAGACAGAGTTTGGGGCTTTTCTCACCCAATATGTCTCCAGAGAAGCCTAATTCCATTTACCGTGGTGGTTTAACTTTGAAATCAAGTAACAGAATAGTATCAGATGGATGGGAATGAACATGCTTCAGTCTGTCTAATCTGGACTAGGATCTGTCCCAAATGGAATTAAAACACTGAAGTATTCCAAGAGTGATATAAACACCTAGCTAAGGTACAAGCCACTTTGTGACCTTCTTCTTGTTATTCTTTAAAAAATGTAAAATTCAGTAAATACGAAAATACCCAAGCGGTGGAAATCAGGATCCACACTGAGGAACTTGCATGTGACGATGCACTGGAATCCCGAGTGGCTTCCTCCATCAGCCATGGCAATGCTGGCTATTGAGAGCAACAGATACAAAAGAAGCAAAACCTTTTAAAAGTAGCATTTCTAGCTCTAATGGGAAGGAACAATAAAATGAAGTGACTTAGGGTGTTTAGTGGAACGCTAAAATATGAAGAGATATTAAAATGTACTGAGTAGCTTATCTAGAAATGCAAAATGTTTCAACTTTGCAGCTGCACAAATCGCATCCACAGAATGTGATAAAAGCTTCTGCACCACTAAATACGCTGAAACCCTTGGATGGGCAGTGGCTAAAAAGCATCTTTAAATTATGGGAAAGATTTTAGGGTGGGTTTGTTTCCTTCTTAGAATTCTATCTGAAGAATGTTTAATTTGGTTTTGGGCACTTTTTTAGACAATTGTTTGGCACTTCAAGATTTAGGTTCTTAGGCACAATGCGACAAAGTGAGTTTGGCCAGTCCTTCACCGTGCATCCTGTAGAGCAGCTGGAACTCTGCAGGCAGCTGGTGGGACTCCTGCCACTTGGTCGTGAACTTGGTTCCCTTCTTGTCATAGTAGTGGTACGGGAGGTCCTCCCGCGTGTTGGGGTCGAAGCCGAAGGGCCAGAATCCGTACAGGTGGATCTCGTCACATATGGCTGAAGCCAGGGTGTACATGAGGATACCTGTGCTCAGCCGCTTCGGGGACAAGTGCTTGTTCCTCCAGTACCTGTGGAGACAAGCAGGGTGAGTCAGAACCAAGCTGTTCAGAAATAACTGAGGGATGTTCTGAAGCAACCACAAAACTGCAGTGGCTCTGAAAACAAGCAGTCCTGACTTGCCAGACTGTGCCTACCACATCAGGCACGAGGGGAAAATCAGTTAAGAGGTGTATTTGTACAAAGAGATGTATTTGGCCAGCTAAATGCAAGGCACCCACCTGTTAACGTGCTGCATGATATTTCCTGGCCAAGCCAACTGGACCTTTAGCTGCCCTCTGTGCTCAACGAAGAAGTCAACCAGGGTTCTCGTGACTGTTGCCGATGTGTGGAAGAAAAAAGCAGGGATCCAAAGAATGGCCCCATCGAGCTTTTTCAAACTTAGAAAGAAGTTGTTGCGATCCTGAATGGTCAAGAGGTTGTTGTAATACTTCTCCAGGATGCTGGGGTTGAAGGTGGTAAGGTTGGTTTTCCTTCCAACATCTTTCTGGAAAGCCTCGGTTGGAGCAAAATTGCACCGAAAGACAAAATCCGATTTATCAATTTCCTGCCCGCACTGGCTCCCGGTCAGGATCCCGCTGTTGCCGACCACGGCGCAGATGTTGTAGTGCTTGTTCAGGATGGGAGACACGTCAGGAAGCAGAGACCTGAAGTTGTTGCTGATGGAGAAAACGTACTTGTGGCTGGAATAATCGTAGTGCATCAGCTGCCCGATGCGAACGCTGCTCTTGGTCAGAGAAAAGTTTTTGATGACGTCGACATGCTGAAGGATTTCTTGCCTAAAACAAGAGCAAAATAACAGAAAACATGGAGTTCTATTTCCCCCTTTTTTGCAGTGGATTTTTTTCCCACCTAGACTTATATTTTTCCTTTTTTTTTCAAGTGTACTAAAGTAGTTTCCTGAGCAACAGGGTGCAATGGCTTTTAAATTAATATAAATAGATGGGAATGAGGGAGCTGGCTCCTCACCTAGAGCTCCACTAGGCTTTACCAGCTGGTCTCTACTGACACCAGCTAAGGCTGTGCCTGTGCCTCTTGGAGTACTGTCAGGATTTAAGTAAGGGATTGGCTGCTTAGGACAAGGGGTGCAGCTCCCAGTACGTCCCCCACGGTCCCGCAGCTGTGGGGTGTGCACTGCACCGCCCTGTCTGGGCTGTGACACAGGGTGAGGACGGGTTTCTGCTGGGGCTGTGTGGGCCTTTCATTCCTGGTGCAGCCACAAGGCACGTGAAGCAAACCCAGGGTATCCAACTGAATTAACAGGAGACAATTTATATATATATATTTATGTTCTCATTAACAAGCTTCCAGTCACAAAACCAAGCGACAGTCGCTGTCTCCATCTATGCAAATATAGTTCCTTAATTCCTATTTGGGCAAGCACAGCAGCACTTTTACAAGGGTTCTTAGGGATACTTACAAAGCAAACAAAACCAACCCTGCTTGGGAATTTCCTTTGCAGGGCATAAAATTAGAAACCCAGTAGGACTTTATTTGCTTATGTTTATGGAAAACAAACAACCATTCCTCCAGCTCGCATCCTCCAATGTCTGAGCATTAATGGAGTCCCACTGGGTGCCCTAATTATGGGTTCTGGCTGACGGACAAGTGCAAAGGCAGCTCCTGAGGCATCAGCTAAAATCATCAGAGGGGTAGCACAGGGACAGGCTTATGGAGCTGCTGGTGCCAGGGATGGAGCAACACTGAGGGTGGCCACTGTCACATAGACTGGAAGGTCCTGGGGAAAAGATGGGACAAAGTGCCACCTCCTCTCTGTAGCCCACGGCTCCTGAGGGCAGCATGTGCCAGCACTGGAAGGGAATTACTTGTCCTGCTGTCCTTGGACAGTGGCCTGAAGGGAGGAGAAAAGCCCAAACTCTGCACTGAGAGGTGCAGCAGCCCCATCCTGCCTGGCCACAGAGCCAGCTTCCTGCTCCCCAGGTGGGACATGTGAGCAGAGCTATGAGGCAGTCCCTAAACCAGCAGGCATTTGTCAGGACAAAATTACAGTCCAAGATGGCAGTAGCTGTCTTAAATGGCTACATGGTTTTATATATTTTCTTTTATAGAAATGTTTAATATACATAATCAGCAATTAGATGTATGTATAAAGAGTACAAAGCTCTGTGCCTGCCCCCGCAGCCGGAGTGGAGCTGGCGGCAGGAGCAGCACTGCACTTGCTCAGAGCTACCGGCAGCTGGGAAGTTTCTCTGTGTGTGTTTTGGCCTCCACGAACACAGCATTTCATGGCTGTTACAGCCCAAAGTGTTTCCAGTCTTAAACCACAGCTATTTATCCTGGAGTAATGACAATTCCACTTGCACACCAGGAAACTGGGTCACGTTCTGGTACAATAATGTGTGTTGCAGTCTGGTGTCCTGCTCTGAAATAATCAAGTCTTCCAGGGGAGCTGCAGCTGTCTGGGGAAAAGCTCTGGTTCAGCCTTTGCCACTGGCAGATTCCTCGGAGCTCAGAGTACTTAGCAGAGTACTGCATTCCCTTAACTCCCGGTGGGAGGGGGACATCCTGGCCGTGCCCAGCTGCTTGCTCACCTCTGGTGGGCGAAGGCGCTCCGGTTGAAGGCCCACTTGGAGGGCTTGTCCTGCAGCTCCTGGCCCAGGGAGTTGGTGATGGGGACGAACGAGGGGTCCAGGAACTTCAGTGCAAACTGAGACCTGGAGATGGGCACAGACACTGAAACATGCACACACATGGAGACACACGGAGACACAGAGACAGCCACGCACACACGTGGAGATACATGGAGACACAGATTCAGCCAACACCCACACATGGAGACACCCACGCACACACATGGAGACACACGGAGACACAGAGACAGCCACGCACACACGTGGAGATACATGGAGACACAGATTCAGCCAACACCCACACATGGAGACACCCACGCACACACATGGAGACACATGGAGGCACAGAGATAGCCACGTACACACACGGGGACACATGGAGACACATGGAGACACCCCCACACACACGGGGACACATGAAGACACATGGACACACCCCCACACACACATGGGGACACATGAAGACACATGGAGACACCCACGCACACACGGGGACACACGGAGACACCCATGCACACANATGCACACACATGGCGACCCCCACGCAGCGCACACGGAGACACCCATGCACACACATGGGGACACCCACAGAGCACACATGGAGACACCCCCACAGCACACATGGAGACACAGAGACATCCATCCGGCACACATGAGGACAGCCACGCAGACACAGAGACACCCACGCAAGCACACAACACACGCGCACACCTCACACAGACACACCGACACCCCGCACACCCCGCACAGACCCGCAGCCCATTACCGGCCGTGCCCGACCCGCCCCCGCGGCC
>VWZT01001398.1:227632-251533 GCA_013397055.1 Pachycephala philippinensis | reverse complement strand
CCGTGTGTCTGGGGACCCTGTGCCTCTGCTGGGGACCCTGTGCCTCTGCTGGGGACCCTGTGCCTCTACTGGGGACCGTGTGTCTGTGCTGAGGGACCCTGTGCCTCTGCTGGGAACCCTGTTCCTCTGCTGGGGACCCTGTGCCTCTGCTGGGGACCCTGTGCCTGTGGTGGGGACCCTGTGCCTGTGCTGGAGGACCCGTGTCCGGGTGGGTGCATGGCATCCCNATCCCCAGCTGCCATTTCCCTGTGACACCGCAGCTCACGGGTGGCATGTTTGGAGCTGTGGGAGCCTGTGCTGGGCAGTGCAGACTGTGCTGTCTTGGAAGACCCCTCGCTCTCAAAAAGCCTGGTGTTTGGAGCACGGGTCATTAAACTGCCCCCTAAACCACAGAGCAAATCCCACGTGAACTCCAAGAGAGCCTTCTGCGCTCCCAGGGATGTCTCTCATGAACACGACCCCTGCATGCTGCATTGCTCTCAGTGTTTCTTCAAATTCCATTTTTCCCCTCACAAAGCCCCCCCCCACCCCGCTCAGCCTCCGAGCCCCGAGTTCACTGAAGTGCCTCATAAATAATAGATCTTGTCTTTGTAGCCCCGTCCTTGCTCTGGGCTATTTCCTACCCGCTCTCCATGCACGGAGCTCTCTTTGAAGAGCAGGAACATGAGGAGCTCACAGGGTTGGGGTTTGCATCAGTGTGGTTCTTCAGCCTGCAGTGGGAGTTCGGCCAGAGTACGGCCCGAGGTCTATATCCCACTCCTGCGGGATGCCTGTGGCTTTGGCGGAGAGAGAGAAGAGGCTGGGAATACAGGAAATAGCAGTGATTTAATACAGGACACAGGCATTTTACATGACTGTCACCTGACATCTGTTATTGTCCACCCAGTGCATGGTGTCCCCAGCTTCAGCACACACAGTGTTGTCCCAGTGAAATCCTAGGCTTCCCACGATAAACTAACCACAGACTTTTTCTTTAAATATTTTAGAAATCAGTTCTATAACATTTAATATTGTCTCGTGTAGTTTCTGACCTTGAGTTCTGGGGCTGGGAATAAACCCCAGAGTGAGACTGAGCAGCCCTGGTGTCACAGTCCTGTCCCCTCTCCTGGCTCTTCTCTGGCAGGAGAGCTCCCAGCTGCTGGACTGGGAAAGACCATTCAGTTCCAAGGCCCTGCCATGGACACCTCCCACTGGACCAGGTTGCCCCTAGCCCTGTCCAACCTGACCAGCAGGACGACCAGCCACTGTGGTGTCACTGCTCTGGGGGACAGCTCATCTGGAGCAGCCTGGAGCTGGAAGCGAGGATGTCGATGGCACTCTGGTCCCATGTTTGGACCCATTTTTCCCCTGATTCTGGCCATGCAAAAGAGATTTGGGAGGACCTTGGGAAGGTGTTTCGGCAAGAAATGTTTAAACCCTGCCGTGTGCCGCAGCCTCTCCTCTGACCCACCGTAAGCTCCAGACCCGCCAACAAGTTGCAGTGGAAACAAAGGCAGTTCTTGCTTCAGATTCTTCAGAGATAGCAATATGTCAGGAGCCCCTGGAGAGGCCGAAAGTAAATGAATCAGTGCTAGAAAGTGAAGGATATCATCCGTGCTGAATGGTGAAAAGGAGTCCTGAACAGTATCTTCATTGATTTTCCTGTAATTGACACAGAGCTCGGCTCGCCGGAGGCTGCGGCAGGAGCGGGGAGGCCCAGGTACCACTCCCGCCTCAATTAGGCAGCTCGGGGCTGTGGGCAGCTCCAGAGGAGCAGTGGGCCGGGAGCCCGTGCTTTCACTGGTCACAGGGTGCTCTGCAAGCTGCCGTGAGGACAAGGGGCAGCTCGGAAGGACGTGTCCCAGGCTGCCAGCAGCTTCCCACCGGCCCTGGGACAGCCCCGGGTGCACCGAGCCCTCCGCTGGTGAGAACCACGGGCCCTTAAGTCAGGAAAATCCAGCAGTGGCAGCGGCAGGAAATGTGGTTAGCTGAGATCTGAGGCTCTCCGAGGAGGAATGTGCCTTCTGTGTGAAACCTCTCCGCTGGGCAGTGGGACAGACCCCGCTCTCCGGGCACCCATGGACACCCTGTCCTGGGGCAGAGCCGCCCGGGCAGCGGGCACGGCACTGCTGGCACAGCTCGGTGTAACGAGCCACGGAGCTGGTGGTGGGCGTGGGCAGCAAGGCTGGGGCAGGGACAGGGACTGCCTGTGACTGGAGCGGCGCTGGCATCGTGTCCAGGGCAGGGGGAGCGTTCCAGAGGCCCTCACTGGCCAGCAGCCTGTTGCCAATTAGAAAATATCCGTCAGATGAATCCGATAGGATTTTTGCAAGAAAAAGCTGAGGAAGGGAAGAAATGTATTTAAAACAGACAAGGATCTGAGCAGCTGCAGTGGACGAGGGATGGGTCCCATGCAGGAGAAGCACAGCCACACCACATAACAGGAACCAGGAGCATCAACCCACTTTCCAGCCCAACAGAGGAACCACCTGTCAGGTTGGGTGTACACTTAAGAAAGGTTCCCACTTTTTGACTTATTCATGGAAATGGGACACGGTCTTTATAACAGTATGGGAAACTTGTGCTCTGAAGATTTGCCCCCACTGAAATCCACCTTTTCCAGGCTATCTTTGCAATTTCCCTCCCTCCTTTGAAGCTGGTGTTTGGGGTCTCCAAGCGTAAGGGGGTCTCGGTGTGCCTCACGGCGCTCCAAGTGGTTTTAAAGTCCCTTTAAAACCAGGTGCTTGTCAGCCTGCTGGGGTGTGAAGATCCATGAATTTATGACCCCGAGCACTCTCCCTCCTCAGCCGCGTTTAGCAGCCGAGGCTGCTGGATTGCAGCGGCTCCGCTTGGGCTGCAAAGGTATTCCCGGGGGAAGGGTGTGAGGAGCGAGCCCCTGCGGCTCCTGGGACACCCTTCTGGGCCAGGGAGCCCTCACACCCCGGCCCTTAACGCAGCCACAGAGGCAGGGGCCAGCGGCAAACGGGCCACAGCGGGGACACTGCCGCGGGTGCTCGGGGCCAGACGGGACCCCAGTGGGAGCGGTGAGGGCTGGGCAGGATTCAGGCTGGAGCCAGGTGGGACCCCAATGGGACCCAGGCAGGATCCCGGAGGGACCCAGGTGGAACCCCGGCCGTCCCCCGGCGGGACCTCGTCCGCCTGAGCCCCGCGGTTTCCCTGAGTCACTCCCTGCCCGGAGCCCCGCGTTCCTGCTGATGCAGCGCCGGGGTCACTAAATGCTTTGTTGAACGCCTGCCCGCGTGTGCCTAAGTGCTTTCAGCCTGGGTGGCTGCTGAATCGGGTTTCCTGGGACAATTATTTTGAACATAAGTACCCAAAGTCTGCTCGAGTCCTTTTCTAAGTGCTTACGTTATTTTGTTTTAAAAACCTGGCATTGCATCCTTATCCCTGCGGTCAGAGCGGTCCCAGAGATGTACTTATTTTAATTATATTTGGAAAAACGCTTGCTGGGCACAACGGCCACGTCTCTCCTCCTGACTCTAAAACGTGAAGTGTTTTCTCTCAGCCTGTGAGCTCTCACCCTTCTGGCAGTGCCAGGAGCCCACTGAGCCCCAGGCAGGTGGTCATATCCCATCAGGATTGTTTGAGAATTCAGTCTCAAGCCTCAGTGGGAAACAATGGGAATAATCCTGGTGTGCTCATAAGGAGGGATTGGTGTGTGTGTTACCTCCTCCATTCACTGCTGCTCTTAGTGCAGGACCAGGGTTAGTTAAGCCAGGCTTGGCAGGGCTGGCAGCTGAAGGAGGTTCCTGGGGGCTCAGGAGAACACAGGGACAGCTGCCCCCAGAATGGGGAAATTGCCAGTTCCCAGGTTATTATTCACTCTTCACCTAGTTAAACCACCAGGAATTTACTAAAGGCTTCAGGATTTAAGCTCATCATTTCTTTTAACATTTTATTACATTTTAAAACCATCCCACCAGCTGGTTTTTGGCACTGCATTAATGCCTCCCGTGCGAATTGCTTCACCTCCTTCCCAAGGAAACTGGAGAGATCCCAGAGTGAGGAGCCTACTCCAGGGGCTTCTCTCTGTCGTGGAGAAAGAGGTGATGAGCCCAGCCATGTTCCCAGCCCTGCAGGGATGCAGGGCACCACAGGGATACAGGGCACCACAGGGGTGCAGAACACCACAGGGGTGCAGAACACCACAGGGATTCATGGCACCACAGGGATGCACAGCACCACAGGGGTGCAGAACACCACAGGGATGCACAGCACCACAGGGATTCGGGACACCACAGGGATGCAGGACACCACAGGGATTCATGGCACTGCAGGGATGCACAGCACCACAGGGATTCGGGACACCACAGGGATTCATGGCACTGCAGGGATTCATGTCACTGCAGGGATTCATGGCACTGCCACTCGCCCAAGCTGCTGCCGTGGCCCCTGTGGGCTGGCACACGGCCGTATCCCTCGGGACGTGTCTGCCTGTGTGTGCCAGCCGATCTCAGCAAGGACAGCCAGCCCCACTGTGGAAAATCCTAATGAAAGGGCTAAAGCTGGGAAGAGTACGGAGCGATTAGTGGTGTGCATGCAGCTGAGCTTCCTGCAGATTACTTGTCTTTAGACCTAATCCTCCGCGCTGGAAAAAATCCCAAATCTCTTCGGTTTTTTATGGAGTGATTATCATAGACTGCGGAATGATTGTGTAAAAATTAATCCTGGGGGATGAGATCAGGTTTAGAGCTGCAGTGTGGTGCTGGCCAGAAGCTGGTAAACAAACCTTTCCCGGAGTGAGGGAATTAAGCTCCAGTGGCTCCCTTGTTTTCCCTGCGCTGAGGGAGCTTTATCCAGTGCTCCAGCTGGGTGCAGGAGCAGCGGATCATGGGGCGGCTGGGGATGCCCACAAGCCTGGGTCCCAAAAGGCTTTCCAGGGCTTCCCTGAGGTGGGAGGGGGACTGAGGAGCGGGCAGGGGGCTTTGACAGGACAGATGGGGACATGCCAGCAGTGGGACCGTGCCGGCAGCCCCGGCTCCAGGCGCCCATCCACCCTCAGGGCTCGGGTTCAAGAAGGTGCTTAAGCCCAGCATTAGGAGTGCACGCCATCCCCATCCCGCTGCCAAGTGTGATGGATCTGTAACTATTCTGAAGCCATCCATGAATATTGCATGTGGATCCACTTATTGGAGCCTCCCCTGCACGGCTGCCTGGGCCTGGTTTAATGTTGGGCTGTCAGGAAATGCAAGCCAGGGAGGAATAGTTGGGGATCAGCCCTTTCNTCTGGGCTGATTTAAATCCTCTTCCTCCCCCAGGTGTTTGATCCCTGGAAGCAAACAGCAGCCGGCTTTGGGGGAGCTGCCTGCTGGCAGAGCCCTGGGCAGGAGCACAGGGACCGGGACCCCCGCTCAGCCCTGTCTGGAGCTGCGGGGGGGAGAGGTGACAGGGACGTGGAGTCTTGCCGCAAACTTGTGCCGTGTTTCTCATCCCCAAAAGCAGAGCCAGGGCACCCAGGCCCTGCTGCTGTGGTGGCAGAGCACTGCTGCTGTGCACAGGGGACCAGCAAGGTCAGAACTGCCCGTGGAAAAGCCACCCTGAGAGGGGGCTCTGCAGGGATTCACTCAGTCAGGAGTTGGAGATTAGGCCTGGGTTAATTTTATGCATTAATCAACAAGAGAGGGAACATTTTATTTTTACTGGATGGCCGGCGTCCCTCCCATTTACACCGCACGGCTCCATTGATTTCATTAGGATCTGCCAGGCAGGAATGAGAGCGGAACTTGGCCCCCTTAATTAAGACGACTGTTGCTAAAGGCAGAATGATGGAAAATAATTAACCCTGTAAAAAAACCACACGATGCTGAGAAGGAGAAATACATAATTTAGGAATCAGGAGGCCATTATGCAATATTAATTGCAGACAGCATGTCTGAACAGCACGACACACCGCGAGTCGTGCTGCTCCTCACAGTGCTGCTGGAGAGCCCAATCTGGCTCTTGATGTTCAACCAAGAGCCCGAAGTTGCATCTCTGCAATAAATGTCCTCCACGGTGGGGTCTGGGTGCATTCGGGGGCCCGGGGTGCGCTCAGGAGAGCCGGTGGCACAGGGACCTGCTGTCTCCACTCCCAGAGCTCCACAAATACACTGCTTCTGCTGGTGGAGGCTCAACCAATTTCATTAATTAAAGTTCTAATTGTGCTAAGGGAGCTTTGACCTCCTAGGAAGACCCTTGCCCTTCTTTGCCAAGGAAATTGGATTATTCCTCCTAGTGCTGATTGTGAGAGCCTTCTCTGCTGCTAAAATATTCTCTCTACTTCCTAATCAAATGACTTAAAAAGGCCAAACACGGAACTTTCAACAGCAATAACAAACACACCCATTTATTGAAACAGACACAGGGAACAGCAACTCCACAGGCAGTTTCTGGGGAAGGCTGTAAATGGATGCAAAGGGAAGGTGCACTTGTTCCTGGCGATGCTTTAGGGGTTGGATACTGGGCTGTGAGCTCCTTTTTGACACCAAAGCACTGTGAACCAGAGCAATGCCCTGGAGATCAGGATGTCGGTCACCCCAGGGCTGGGATAGGGCAGGAACAGCTGGATCATTTCAGGATGAGGACATTGCACAGCTGCACGGCTCTCCTATTTGTTTCACCATAGGTGGAACATTTTTACCCCACTGGTCCCAATATTTTGCAGTCAGAGGCAACTCCATAATGGTGGCAGGGAAAGATGGTGGTGAAAAATCAATTAATGCTCATTTCCTGTATCATTGTCATTAATGCCAAAGCTGATAAGAATCTTCTTGTTTAACTGTTAGTAGGAGAAAATGGTTTTCCAGGGATCTTGGCTCCCAGTTCCCTCTTGCTTGCAGGGGAATGGTGGAGGCTGTGGGTAGTGCAGGGTGTGCATAAACCAGGGAGAAAATCCTCTGTTTGGTTCCAGAGCTCGCCCCTGCTTTGCTAACATACCAGAGGACATCTTACTTTTATTTATCTCTTATATTCTGATATCTTACATTCTTAATCCAACCTTAGGGTTCTCCTTCCAGCTCATCCTACTTGGTCCCCATTGCAGAACAGGCCCAAAGTTGTCTGGACCCAGCAGCAGGTGGAACTGTGTGATACAGTCAGAAAAAAGTGTCAGCAATTAGTCATGCCAATGGACTAACACGATCATGAGATTGCTTTCAAGAAAACATAACTTAGAAATCTCCTCTCCAGGTCCTCCTGCTGCTGCTGCTCCCATCCCATCCCCAGATGTGTCAGGCCCACTGGGGTGGTGCAGAGTGAGGGCAGGAGGAGGCCCAGCTTCCTCAGGGATGCACACCTGGCTGGTGGAACAGCAGAGCTCAGCGCTCCCACCAGCAGCACACGCGGCCTCTGTCCTTCAGCCTCCTCTCTTTACACACTAAATCAAGGAATTATTTCCTAACTGACTGTAATTTTATTTTGTAGCCCTCGCTAATGAGCTCTTTGTGTAATGTATCATAAATTACTTACAGCAAGATTTTTCTTTTACTTAGAATGGGTAAAAAATCGGCGTTGGCTCCAGCCCGCACCCGCCGTGCCCACGCCGTACTGGATTTTTCCAGCCGAAGCTCAGCTACGCTCAGGCCCTAATTTTGCAGATAAACAGCTTCTATTTCATTAAATGAGCTCTGCACAGAATGTTTGTCTTAGTTATTTCCAGAAAATTAATTCATAGGGCTTAATCTGTTTAGCATCTGATTAATGGGATTTTTAATCACCCATAATAATGATAATAAAGGGCTTAAAGTAATAACCAAGGCAAAGGTGTGTATTTGTCTTTGCTCTGCCCGTTGTCCTGACAGCCATCAGTGCTGCACAATAACTCCAGATATTTGGCATCGTTCCTTTCAGATCTATTGATCAGGTGGGAAAACCAGGCCTAGTTTGAATCCGTCTCATTTAACTATATTTGTAAAAGCACCTGTTATCAGAGAGGGAGTTTGGGAAGCGGCTCCTGCAGCCAAGACGCATCCAAACTGCTCCCTCCCAGGACACAAATGCCATTAAGCCCTGTCTCTGATAATTAAACACCTGTTGCATGACACCTGAAATCAGATTTGTTACCAGACATGGCAAGGGGCACAACAGGGATGTGTCGGAGCGTGGGTTTAGTGGGACGGTGACCACGCTGTGGCAGAGATCTTTGGGACTGTAATGTTTCATGGTGGGTGTCTGAATTCCATTTATTGTCTGTGCCACATCCCCCACTACCATCCTCGGGGTCCCACCTGGCCACGGACAGAGCAGCTGAGACCAAACACAGCTCACTGCAGATGTGGGCAGGGCCCACCCTCCTCCTGTCAGGATTTATTCCCAGCTCCTTGCTGTGCTGCTGCAGTGGCTGGGCTCACAGGCTGCTGTCCTGGCTGAGACAGCCTTTGCCTTTTTGAGGGGAGAAACTCCCTCCTTTTGTGCCTCGCAGAGACCCGGAGCCGAGTGTTTGTGGCTCTGGCAGGTGAGCAGGAGGTCAGGGCACAGGCTGCAGCACTTCCCAGGGAGGGATCAATACCCAGCCAGCCGTGCTCCCGCTCCGAACGGGGAGGAACGCGGACAGGCACGTGCTGGGGGAGGCAAAAGGCATCCTCTGCCTCTCCCCGGGCTCCTTCCCTCTCCCCGGCTGAAATTGGAAAGGAATGGATCGATCTTTGACTCTTTTCGGGGTGAGGGGAAATTGCAGAATGAAGATGACTTGAAAGAATGAGATGGATGGGAGTAACTGGAGCTCATCCTCCACGGGGGAGGAAAATGCAGCACAAATGATGATGTTAGCGATCCATCCGTCAGTCAGGGCTTTATTCCGAGGTCCATCATGGAAGGACTGGAGCGGGGCACCAGCGTGGGCTCTGCTGGTGCAGGAGCCTGTGCACCCTGTAAGAAGCCCCTGCTCGCAGCGGCACAGCAGATCGCCGCGGGTGCTGCGCCCTGCTGGGGCCCGGGGACCCCGGGAGGAGCACTCATCCACACGGGCTGTGGCGAGAGGCCTGGCCTAGGGGAAGCTGTCCCGGCCCATGGCAGGGGGTGGCACCGGATGGGCTTTAAGACCCCTTCCAAATCAAACCATTCTGGGATTCCGTGGTTTCCCACACCTGGAAATCCTCCTCCTCACCAAAGGCAAAGCCCCGGGGCACCACCAGGCCCAGGGGTGAGGCAAAACCTCCCTCCCTTTTCCCCTGCCTTTTTCCATGAGAATTCCCTTGTGCCCTCCGCAGACAGGTGTGCGTATTCCTAACGGGAGCATTCCCAGCCGTGCCACGGACGGGTGTCCCCATCACCACCTTCGTTCTCCAGACTCGGAGCTCTTTGTGGGGGTGCTGGGGCCGGGAGATTCCCTGTGGGAGCGAACACCCATTCCTAGGGGCAGGCCAGGTCCCCGCAGCTCCTGTCACTGCTCCTGCGGCTCCTGCGGAAGGGAGGGATGAGCTCTCCCCGGCAGAGCAGTTATAAATTCCCGGCGTAGCAGGTTCCAGGCTGATTGCCTTTCCTGACGGAGTCTCTCTGTAAATGAGGCTTTTCACAGATGACAGATAGAGCTGCTCCTGCGGAGCATAAATCCTGGCAGCCCAAAGTGCCGCCACAGCCTGTTTAACAGCCCCGCTCCCCCCACCCCCGAGCTCAGCTCCCGGGGATGACACAGCGCTCCGGTGGCAATTCCTCATCAATTAGCCCCGTCGGCACCGCTGGGCCCCGCCGCCGCGCCGCGGAGCCGGGCACTGACCCCGCTCCGGGATGAACCTCCCCCGACGATGGGCTTCCCTCCATCGCTGCAGGCTCAAAGGCCCTTGTCTGCCAGCTTCTCCGGGACATCTTCCTCCCCCTCTGCCCCTCTCTCCTTGCAGGCTCTCCCATGTGCCATTTATCCCTGTTCCTGACCTCTGGAGCAGATGGCACCGCGGGCTCACGGAGCTCCCCGGGATGTCGGGGCTGAGCAGAGCCTGTGCTGCGGATCCCAAGCAGGATACCCACGGCAGGAGCACAGGGATGCCCCCAGCAGCGCCAGGGAAGGACCCAGGGCCCCATCCATGGTGGTGTAAAGGTCTGTCACTTGCTGAGATGGACAGAGCTATGCTGATTTACACCCTGTGCCACCCAGGCTGCATCAGGAGGCAGCTCCGTGCAGCCTCTGCCCCTGAGCACAAACGCCAGCCCAGCTGGAGCCCCTCGCACGCCGATGCCGATCCGGTACGACGCTGCTGAGGCATCATGTGGAGGAATCAGTTTTGCCAGCCACCCAGGGTACTTCTTCCCGGAGAAACTCAAAGTTTACAAAGGCAGGCAAACATTGAGGCGATCCTGCCCCTTTTCCAAGGCAGCTGGTTCCCGTTGGCGAGCCATCGGCATTCCGGCCGAGGCGGGAGCCGCAGCCCGGCGCTCATTACTCTGCTCCCAGATGAACAGTAAGTCTCTGGAACAGTACTTACAGCCTGTAATAATATTACTGCTCGCTCTGCTACATGGTCCCTCAGTCATTTTTTCAATTAAAAAAGGCCCAATGCTCTATTAACCTTTTGCCTGCTCCTCCATCCTTCATCTGCCGGCGGCCAGGATCGCAGCCGTGTGTTAAAGAAGGCATAGATTACTGTAAAGCAGCGCCGAGCCCTCTGTCATGGCCACGATGAAGTGTCATCTGTTCATTTAAAAATATGAGCCAGTTTATCAAATTCCCCACCTCTGAACCGCTGCTGGAATCTCTTTGTTACCCACGCAGGAGGCAGGCGGAGCGAAGCCAGCCGGGATGCCGGGGCTGCGGAGCTGGGAGCCGGGGCTGGCAGGGCTCCTGACATCCCTTCTGCCACGGACAGATGTGTTCTGCCCCCAAATCCTTCAGCAGCAAGTGCTGGCAGCCCGAGCAAATATAAATAAATACATCTATTTCCATCTCCCCGGCGCAGGGGTGGCAGGGAGCAGCTGCTGCTCCCGGCTCCCAGCTCTCCAGGCTGTCCCGTGGCTGTGGCCGTGTGTCCCATCCTACCTCGCACCCCTGAGCCTGCAAAACTTCATTCCACTCAGGTTCCGAGGGCTTTTCCTGGCAGGGTTTACATACGGACCCAGGGAAGGTGCTGCCGCCCGGGGGTGCACCCGCTGTCCCACCGCTGCCAAACACACTGGGTTTCATTTTATTCCGATTTATTCCTGGTTTGCTGCCTCAGTTCCTCTCTCAAGGCACCAGCTACTGGCTGTAGCTACAGAGACTTGTTAGACAAGAGCCCCGGATGCTCCAGTTTGATTTCCAGGATCCACAAATAACAGTGTACAACACATTATTTGCTAGAAATTACCTGAAGCTCAGCCCTTCAGAGCTCACTGTGCTGTGCAGAAAAGAGACCCTGTTCCAATCAATATCCTTTCCACGGTCTCTGCCTGTCCACTGGCCATTATTTCACTGGGTTTCTTTTGCTTACAGTCCCAGCTGCATCAATATAAGAGCTCCAAGTGGTTTGGAGGTGGGTTTTGAGCTCTAACCCTCTCCCTGACAAGGTTACAGGTCCTGGAAAAAGATGATATCCATAAAAACTGCTTCAGAAAAGTCCAGCAAAAATGCCCATCTCTGTCCCAGCAGCGGAGAGAGCAAAAGAACAGAGAATTTGCAGCATCACCTCCAGTCTGGGCAGTGTCCACATCCACCCCCTTCCCAAGGCTGCATGAAATGGCTCGGGTTAGCTGGGAGCCAAACCAGTCAGGGAAAATGGGAACATAGCTCCATAGGAATATTGCTATCGAGCTTCATCCTACAGTGCCACACGGAATTCATAGACTGCTCTTTTACCAAAGGCCTTGGAATCTCACTCATTAATCCTACTCATGCCCAAGAGTTTGTGCCCGTGTCGGTGGGGAAGGGCTTCCACAGCTTCCCCCTTGCTCCAGTTTGGGACTCTTCCCTTATGGAGCAGCCTCAGGTTAAAGATGCTTTGTTACTCTGTCATTCTTCCTTCAGAAATTCCCATATCCTGCAGTCAGGGCATTTTCCCCTTTCCTTGATGGGCTAAACACTCAGGCTCTTTCGGCTGGCTGCTGTGAAGTGTCTTTTTGGCTGCAGGTAATTTTTATGGCTATTTTCTGTTCTCCCCCCAGTTTCCAGCATCCTTTCGAGCCCTGAGTACCACAACAGGCTGGAGCACTGCAATATCTGCCTACAAGTGCCCCATGCTGAGGCAGGAGCAGCTCCCCTCCACCTCACCTGCATTTACCCAGGGCTTCCATTAGCCCATTTTCCCACAGCAGCTTTTTGGGTATCATGTTCCATTATTTATTTGAGGATAAACACCTAAAAGCTGGATGCTTTTCAGAGCTGTTGCTCTCGGAGTGGTCTCCTCTGCAGTGCCCTCCCGGGACATCGCACGTGACCCTGGAGCTCCAGCTGCAGGTTTTACTGGTGCCCTCCCAGCTGCTCCACTCTCCCCCCGTTCCTCCTCTTGCTGGTCCTGCTGGTCCCTGCATCCCTGGAAGTGCTCGGGATGGGGCTTGGAGCAGCCTGTTCTGGTGGAAGGTGTCCCTGCCCATGGCAGGGGTGGGCCTGGATTGTCTTTAAGGTCCCTCCCAACCCAATCCCTATCCCAGGTTGTGCCCCATGTCCCCTGTAATCTCCCTCCTCCCGAGAGCCTGTGTGGATTAGCAGGTCCCTTTGTATTACCCATAAACCTCGCTGATATCCAAAGGACGGCTGTAATGGGGTTGTGCCCACCTTTTCCAGGCTGGATGTACCTCCCGTCTCTGGGACAGGCTGGCAGAGCTGCTCCCCGTGCCCGTGGGCTCTCCCTCTCCCCAGCCGTGCTGATCTCCCTCCTTCCCCTTCTTGGCCCCCAGATTTATTATTCTACAGTGATTGTGTTGAATTGCATTTGAAATCAATTAGCACAGGTACTCAGAGATGAATGTTCATGCTCTGAAAAAAGGTGATGAAAACATACCATTTAAATAGAAATCAATTTCCCTTTCATGTATTTCTTCCTAGCTGCTGCCCGAAATTAATAGTTTTTAGATATTTGTGCTCGGAGAGGAGAGGCTCCCCTCGTAAAGCACTTCCCTCTCCTCCTCCTCCTCCTCCTCCTCCTGGCTCCCGGGCTCTCCCACGCCGCTTCCCTCTCCGGCTGTGTTTGCCTGGCAGGAAGAGCTCGGCGAGGAGCGGCTGGAGCTGCCTCCTCCCTCCTCATCTTTTCGGGCCATCATTAGGCGCTTCTCCGTGGGAAACTCTCTGAGCGGAGCCCTGACGAGCAGCGGGGCCGCAGCGCAGGGCCCCAGGCAGCGCCCGTCTCCATCTCAGGCCCCGCGTGCCAATTACCCTCGCAGGGAGAACAGGCAGGGATTAAGGGATCGTCCCTTCGGAGCCGGGGCAGCGCCGTCCTCCTCCGGCATTCCCGAGCACGGGGGAGCCCCCGGGCTTCCAGCAGCCCCAGGCACCCCTAAACGGGCTGGGTTCCCACCTCGGGTCAGCTCTGGTGCCACTCGGGCTTCACGTTTGGGACAAAAGCCAGGAAAAGTCCCCAGAAACAAGAGCGCCTCTTTGTTCAGGGCAGCTCCCAGTGTGTGAGCTGAGGGGGCTCCTGCCAGTGCAGCCTGGGCTTGGTGGCCCCACACATCCTTGCCCTTCCAGCTGCTCCGGTAAGATGCCCCTGGAACTCTGTCCCACTAAAATGCCATGACTTTCCCAAAGCCCATATAGTGCACGAGCCAGGCAAAAAGAAGAAAAAATGGCTAATTTTTCGCTAAACTTCCTGGAAAATTGTGACCAAAGGATCCTTGTCCCATGCTCCATGGATCCCCTGAAGAAGGAGTTTTCCCTGGGCTAAAGCAGCTCTCAGGAGTCAGGGGATGACCTTTGATAGGGTGCCCTAAAACTGACCTGTCCCCTCATTCCTGGCTCTTAATGCCAAGGGTCTTCCCAACCTGCTTGTCCACAGGGACCAGCACTTTAATGCCATAATAATTTCATCTATTATCTTCTTTAGGCTACAAAATCTAATCCCCAAATTTAGGCAAGCATCTGTCCTCCTCATTTCCCACAAGGCACCAAATTATCGCTCAGCCCCTCTGCTATGCCCTGATCCCTTCGATCTGGTTTTCTATCAGTGTTATTATTAATCTCCTCCAATCATTTTTCCTCACCATCTGCTTTCCAGCAGGACTCCGTGCTTAGGGGAAGACCCTGAACCCTGGGACTCCCTGGCTCTAATCCCGGCCATGCCAGCGAGGCCGCGGCCATCCCAAACGAGCTCCCTTGACCTCCTTGTCTCCCAGATGGAGCCAGTGTGGAAGTAGGACAGCAGGAAAGCTGAGGTGCTGCGCTGCTGCTGGGCTCTCACGGGGAAATGAAGTGCAAGGGCAAATTAGGTTAATATTTTTAGGAAATGGGGGGAGTTTTCCTGATGGTGAGGGTGGTGAAGTGTCCTGGGGAGGCTGTGGGATCCCAGGCTGGAGGTCTGGGCCTGCCATGGGAGTGGGGCTGAGCCAGGTGCTCAGGAGCAAGCCCTGTGCTGGGATTATTCTCTGTGGGATGATGCATCTCCAGATCGGAGCCCTTCCCTGCTCATTCCATTCTCACCGTGGATGAGCTGGAGAACGGATGTTTCCCATGCACTCCGGATCCCCCAGACCCACAGGTCGTGCCCCCCACCACCCTCAGGGCAGCAGCAGCAGCAGCAGCAGCAGGAGCCAGCCACTGTCTCGGGACAGGGGCACACTCCCTGACCCCTGAACTGGGCTGTGCCCATGTGCTTGGGCAGAGATGCCCCCGGGTCCCCTCCCGTGTGTCAGGACCCCCATCCCAGCTCTGGCAGCAGCTCAGGAGCGCTAAAGGCACAGGGACACCTTGCAGTCTATGCCCTCATTTGCATGTTTCATTTTTAAACATCTTTTAATTATGCCTAGGATTTCTCTAAGAGAAACCAGGTTTTCAGCTCAGCCCCTGGTTGCACAGGCCAGGAATAAAAACTGTTCACATCCTCTGTGTTTCTGGTCTCCAGGTATTGATCGCCGTCTCCATTTTCCCCACTCTCGGCTTGATTCCTGCCACTGCCTATTTTTGGTTTATGCTTCCTGCCAGCAGATCCTTCTGGAGCTTTTCTCAGGCTCCTGCTTTGCCTCCCACCGGCACTGCAGCATGTCCCGCCCTCCCCAGGCCCTCCTGGCTGGGTCCCACGCGGCCCCGGCCCTGCTCCTGCCCTGTGCCCGTGGAGGGGCTTTGGGAGCTTGGGCTCGGGTTCGTAATTACAGCACATGTTCATATTTTAACCGAGAGCTTTAATTCACCTCCCAACTAACGCCTCTGTGTTGCTAGGATTTGTATCCCCCTTTTATTTTTAGATCTAGATATTTGCTCAAAGTATAGATTTTCACCCTTCTCTCAGACTGGCAATCACTCTGTGTGGGTAGGACTGCAAATCTGAGTTATTAAACCTTTACATACCCAGGACACCATGCTGAAGGCTTATTTGGGGTTCTGTTTGCTTACAGGGTGCAAAGAGTCCGCGGTACCCAAATCCCTGTCCCCCACCCTGTGCATTTGCTTTGCTGTGCCTGTGATCTCTTTGACTCCCTGATTTCTCCCTCCCCGTTATTTGTTACCCGCTCCAGCCGAGTGCAGGCTGGCAGGCTCAGAAATCAATTCAGCGCTGGAGTTTCAGTCTCAGAAGAGCTGCGTGGGGACGGCTGCCACCTTCCTGGGATGGCCGGTGACAGAAGATAAATCGCAGTGGATTTTTTGCCAACGTGCCATATTTCAAACTCATAATCAGTCCAGCTTCACCCTCGGCTCCCTTCAGCATCTCCTTCCCACTGCGGGTGATTTATGGCCCCGGGTACCGACACCAATTGTACATTTCTAATCCTCCCTTGTATAATTTCTCTTTGCTGCATTTCCTTAATTACCCTCTTTCTGACCTTCCTTTTCCTTCCCTACCCCTGCTTCCAGCTTGCTCCTGGGCTTCCTTGCCCTCGCTTGACTCCTTCTTTTAATGTACAGTGTGAAGGTGGTTTATGAGCCCCCTCAGCCCTTGTGATGCTGGGGTTTTGGGGTGGTGTGCTCCTGAGGCTGGGGCAGAGGTGCGAGCAGCCCCTTGCCAGGCTGGATTCGGGCACGTTGCTTGGAAAAGCTCCACAGCAAAGGACATGGACAATCTCTCGTTTGGGCTGTTGAAACCACCCCAGCATCCCTTCCCTGTGTGTAAAGGACTCCTGGTCCCAGCACTGGGATCTGTCACCCCTGCTGTCAGTAATTCCAAACAATGAAACCACGGATACATCCTGGTTGTCCCCTGTGCACAGGATCTGGGCCAAAGCACCCACCTGGTCCCAGTGCTGCAGGGACACAGATCCATGGCCAGGCGTCCGCTCTGGGATCCTGGAACAAGGAGGGCATAGAAGAACGATGGAATCTCTAAAGGCTGGAAAAGCCCTCCACGTTCATGGAGACCCAATGTTCCCCAGCATTGCCAAGGCCACCACTAACCCCTGTTCCCAAGCACCACATCCACACGGCTTTAAATCCTTCCAGGGATGGGGACTCCACTCCGGGCAGTTCCGGCTGGGCTGGGGCCTGAGGGCAGAGGGAAAGCACAACAGTTAACTTTAAGGAATCACTGGAACATCTTCTTCATAATTAATAAATGGGAGATGTTACTGCAGCTAATCAATAAAGTTGTTACAGGGAATTGATCGCAGGGGGAACTCTTTTTGTGGGTACAATTCTTCACCTCTGCGGAACAAAGGGCTCCCCGGGGTGCTCTCACCGTGATCGGTGCTGGGCGCCCAACCCAAACAGCCAGCGAGGGACAGACAATTAATTAATTAACTAATTAATACCCTGTGAGAGAGCGACATCCCTGAGAGCCACCGGAGGGGCCAGAGCCCAGTGGCCGGGCATGTGTCACTCCTGGGGTGACCTGGGGCACGCTCGGTCTGTGCACAGCCTGTGCCACCACCAAGCGTGGCAGTGCCCCTGGAATGCTCGTGCCAGGATGTTTTCCCAACGGGAGCCCTGCTCCCTCTTGGCTGGCTCAGCTTTTCCATGACAAACCCCACTGCCGGGTAGGAAACATCCCTCTAGCAGGGAGTTTATAGGGTGATAATGAGCACCAAAAAACCCCTAGGACTGACACTTGACATTAAAGGATTTGCCTTGGGAGACGAAATTTCAAGAGCTTGTTTTGGGTTTTTTACTTGTTTGGGTTTTTTAAAGTGGTTTGTTTTCCACTTGGAAAAGCTGTTTGAGTCCTGACTCGTTCGGCTCCCAAACAAGGCAATTTCAGCTCAGCATTCCAGGCCTCGGTCTGTGCTGGCTGAGGGCAGAAGCTCCGTGGCACGGACACAGAGCAGCTCCTGCTCACCCAGGCACCTCCACCCTGCCACAGCAGCGCAGGGCTGAGCCCGGGACGGGCAAGGACACCCTGGGAATGCTCACCGGGACACAGCAGGGACAGGGACACCTGCGAGTCCAGGAGGGATGTGAAATGAGGCCGTTCCGCTGCTCCCCCTCGCTGCCTCCCTTTTCCAGGGACGGGATCCCGGGCCGTGCAGGCAGGCGTTGGCACAGCACCCCGCTGCCCGCGGGGCTCCCTTGCTCCGGGGGAACCGGGGCTCGCCCCACACAAACCGAGACCCACGGACCGCTCCCGGTTCGGCTGATCCGCACGCCGGACCGCAGCCGGCTCTGCGCCGGAAGGGACCGTGGCGGGGTCACCCTCCGCAGCCCGGGCTGCTCCGAGCTGGCCTCGAGCGCTTGGAGGGCTCCTGCTCCCTGCCGAGCTCCCTGCCGAGCTCCCTTGCTCCCCTGCACCCTCTGAGGTACCCGGGGTGACAAAATCAAATCCACGCGCAGATTTCCCCCGGGTTGGTTAATTTGCGTAGCGGGCTCCCGGAAGGCTCTGCGCTCCTCAGGGCCCATCCCGTGGGCAGGGACACCCTGCACAGCCCGGGGTGCTGCAGTCTGACCTGGGACACTCCAGTGGGAAGTGCCCTTCCCTAGGGCCTTGATTGAATCGAGCTGATTATTCTTGGCAACAGCTGTTCGATCTGCCCCGGGTAGTTGATCCCAAACCACGGGGTGAACCAGCCACAAACCAGGATGTCCCTGGAGCAGCAGCCGGGCTTCCCGGGCGGCCAGCGCAGCCAGTTATTGCTTGTAATTAACTCCAGCAAGCAAATCTCCTCTAAATCAATCACAGCTTGGCTAATAAATAAATCTTGGCTCAATCACTACCTGCAGAATGTGTGGAGAAGGGTGAGTGTCTCTGATTTGCCACTTCCTTGTGCTGAACTGGGGGATCACGGATTGACGGCAGGAGGCACACCGGGATCCAAATGTGACACATTAAAACTTCAGGGATAATAAAATTCTGGAGGAGACTGGCCCATTAGCTCAGCTTCCCCATCGACATTTCTCCCACTGTATTAGGCGCTGTGTTAATGATTTTATATTCCCTGCTGACTCCCCACTCATTTTTCTTTGTCTTTTTGTCATTTTAATGGGGCAGTGGGACATGTTCCACGGTGACATCCCAGCGGCCAGAGCCTCCATGGCCCCTCGGAGCAGAGCACCCACCCCTGGTTTGATTCAGCTCCTCTGGACCCCTCAGGTCCCAGCTCAGCATCACACGTGCCTTTGCTAATTCCAGGGCCATGTACCTTAATCTAATGACTAATTCCAGGAATCTGTCACTCCATAACGGGCTGTGCCCCCTGGGATGCGCCAGGGAGGTTGTGCTGGCTCTGGTGCTGAGACGAAGAACAGAGAGGATCATGTGGGGTCTCAGATGAGAGGGAAGCTGGCTAGAATTCCCTCATTAGCTCATTAACTCACTAATTGTGGGGTATTTGTAAAACCCAGAAAATTTCCTGGAAATGGAGGCAAAGGAGGGAGCAGCCCAGGCAGGAGCAGCAAGGTCCCACGACTCTGTGGGAGGTGGCACCTGGTACCCAAACCCATGGATCTGCTCCCATCTTCACTGTCACTGACACGGGGAGGTGTTTCCTCAGGGGAAAGGAGCTGTGTGAACACGGCACGTGGTGAGAAACCCCGTGGAGCAATTGGAGAGAGCTCCGGGCTGAGCTGGGAATGCTGGAGGAATGCTGGCAGGGCCAAGTCCTTTGCAAGGGGATGGCACTGCCGAGCTCTGAGCCCCCAAAGCACCCGGGATTTCAGCAGAACAAGGTGCTAAAGCGCCTCCTTCACACGGAGGAGCAGGGGTGTTCCCGGGCAGGGATGTGGGCAGTGCCACCTGGGACTGCCTTTGGCTGTGCCCTGGGGCCACGTCCTGGGCGAGGGATGCTCGTGGAGGGACACACCCCGGCTTTTTCCCAGCCAGGGAATGCCACGGCTCGGGTGGCACAGGATGGGAGAGCAGAGGAGGGGGCAGGAGCCGTTGGAAGGGACAGTGTCCCCTTCAAACAATGCAGCCTTGACTCATATATTTTTCATCCCAGTTGAGGGTACAGTGTCAGCCGATGACCTTTGTCACACCCCAGTGCTTTCTGGGATGTAAATTAGGGCCTTTTTTTCCCCCCATCTGGACAGATAAGACGGACTCTGACTCGCCCGTCTCGGAAGCCGATATTTATTGTGAGCCCACCGCTCCTCTCAGCAGGTGGACAAAGATAATACTGTCATTATGTGCTCAGAAAATGCTTTGTAAAATTTGGTAAAGTCCGCGAGATAACATCTGCCTCGAGGACCGCTCCGCTGTAAACAGGGCTTGGAAAAATAGCACCCACTGCTTCTCCCCGGGAATATCGATTTTTGGTGTTGGAAAGGGTCAAATTCAAATCGGCGGCACAAAGAGCGGCTGCAGCTCCCGCGTTTCACAAAGAACAAAGTGCTGCGGCGGCAGGAGCGGCGCAGGGCCGGGGCCGGGGCCGGCGCCTTTCCCACGGGAGCGGGCAGCTGCTGCCCGCGGGGACCGTGCTGCCCTGCCCTGCCCTGCCCTGCCCTGCCCTGCCCTGCCCTGCCCTGCCCGAGCGTCCTGCCGGCAGCCGCGGGCAGCCCGGGCTCGGCGGGGCTGNGCGAGGGGCTCGGCCCCCGGAACGCCGGAGCCACGCCGGAGCCCCCGGCCCGACAGCGAGCTCCGTGCAGGCGCCGCGTCCCGCTCCTGAGGCGGGACGGGATGTGGAGCAGGAGGAGGAGCTGTGCCCTGGCTGCCCCTGCGCCTCACCTGCCGGCTGCTGACAGCGACATTTGCTGCCTGGCGCCGGGGAGCGAAGGGCTTCCCGTGTCTTTCCGGGTCAGACGAGCGAGGAGTGTCGGCACAAGAGATTCTGGCTCAAAAGCCGGGAGAGGAACGCTGGAGGGCACCTCAGAGCGGTGTGGTGTGTCCCAGGTGTGTCCCACCCTCTGGCTCCTGGGCTGGGCACCTGTGCTGTGCCCCAGCATCCCCCCAGCAGGGAACAGTTACCCCGGCCACCACCCCAGGCACGCTTTGGGCACCCAGGTGCATCCCAGCAGAGGGACTCGGCATTCCCGTTCCCCATCCCGGTGCAAATCCCAAACCCCTGCTTGCTGGGTGTAAACCAAGCGCCTGCATTGCAGCACCGCCCCACAGCAGAGGGTCCTGGAGCACTGACAGCATCGTGTCAGCCGTGGAAATTCACCATCCAAGTTCTTGTCCCACAGGAATGCCTTGGACACGGTTCCTGGTCTAACGGGAAGCAAAAGCCGCGGCAGCAGAAAAGAAAATGCAGGAGCGGCACAGGCGACGGCTGCTGTTTAAAGGAAAGGATTTTACCCAAAGAGCACGTGGCAGCTCCAAATCCCCTTCATCCACACGGCATTATTTATTCATATTCCCATTGTACAGACTGGGGGCTCGGACGAGACACAATCGATCGCTCCCGCTCGGAGAGCACAAAAAAGGGAACCTGTGATGCGGGGCCGGGCTGGGAAGGGAGGGAAAAACGGCAGCGGGATCTTGCAAAGCAGGCCCTGAAAGCAGGATGTGGGCAGGGCAGGACATCCCCATGGCATCGCCGGGATGCGGGACAGCAGCGGAGGTGCCACGGGGGTGGCATCGTGGCAGCCTCCCAGGAGCCCTCGGAGGCTGGGATATGCCACCATCCTGGAGTGTCCCACCAGCCCCTCCACCCCCTCCGCTCCAGAGGGCACAAGCAAAGGAGAAAAGGAGGTTCAGGAGGGACCTTCTGGGTCTCCACAACTCCCTGCCAGGAGGGTGGGAGCCAGGTGGGCATGGGGCTCTGCTCCCAGGGAACAGGGACAGGATGAGAGCTGGAGGAGCACGTGCTGCTCCCCAAGGCAAGGACACGTCCTTGGATCCTTTGGGCCTCCCCTCCCGGTGGGAAGCAGGCTGGGCCCCTGGCTCCCGCCCTGCCCCGAGGATGGGGAGATGATGCTCTCTGTGGTTACACACAGGAGGGAGCTGGCGTCTTGTAAGGGGAAAATAAATGTGTTTCCCACTCAATTAAATGTAACTGAAGGCTTTGGAAAAGCCAGTGGGCTCCATTTATGGCTTTGGGATGGCAGGAGGGCAAGGCTGCGATAACCAAAGCGTGCTGGGAGCCCATCTGGGGGAGAGCTGTTTGTTCAGCACATCGACTGCTTTTGTGGCGGGAGCAGTTAACACCCAGCACTCAAACCCCACATTTTCCAGAGCAAACTGTTTTCCAGGGATGCAGGTGAGTGGCTGCAGCAGAGGCATGAGGAAGGCAGGGTGACAGGGAGGACACGCCGGGGTGTGCTCCATCCCGAGGGGAATTGGCGCCTGTAGGACACCTGGGCACAGGAATGTGTGACAGGGACGACTTCCCTCTCCCTGTGGATGCACATCCAGGGAGCTGCTGCAGGGATATCTGCACCACTGATCCCGAGAGCTGTCCTCCACAGCTCCATCCCCCCTCCTCCATGCCTGTGCCATGGGAGGGGTGGCCCTGGTTGTGTCGCAGCAGGTGTTGGATGCTCTGAGGCCCAGCCCGTGCCTGGCTGCATCCCTCACTCCCTGCCCACATCCCTGGATGGATGTGGGAACAGCAGCACCCGGAGAAGGTCCATCTTTCACCTCCAAATCCCTGGCACTGCTGCCACAGAGCCTGGAGAGGGGGTTTAAGCTGTTTCAAAATCCATCTCCCTGCTCATTATTATGCCGGGCAATTTTTCATTCATCGGGAATCTACGGCAGCATTTTAATGCGAGAAGCTCCCTGCTCTGTTTCTCTTCCCCTGAAGAAAAATAGCTTAATTTCTGCAGTTTGATAGATTTTCCTGAGCCTTCAAAAGGTAGAGAAAGACTCTTGAAAATCGGTCGTTGAACTATCCACAGGCATTTTATAATGGCCGTAAATAGGCCTGGACTGAATAGCTCTCCAGGCATCAGCTTGAATGGTGTCCTTGACACTGTTATTATTATCCCCATGGAGAAAAAAAGGGAAAAAAGAGAGGGAAAGAAAGTCTGGGAGCCTCTCCACACTGCAGTTGGTGTGTCTCTAGGCTGGAAGAGCTAAATCCCCCCCCGCTGGATCTACAGCCCTAGAGACACGCTGGTTTTCACTTCCCAGAATTGTCATAAATTTCATGGAATTTCCTGCATAAAAAAAAACGATGAACTTGAGAAATTTTGCAAACCCCGGAGCAAATGAAGTACAAGAAGTTTGGGGGAATTTATTTCCTGCCTTTGCGCCCCTTTGTCCACCTAAATCCGTGGTTGCTTTCCATCAGGGAATTACTTTTGTAACTTCCAAGCTATCGTGTCCCACTGTTCTTTGCTCCTCTGACCCCCTGTTTTGGGGAGATTATTTTTCAGGGTAACCATTTACAGCACCCCAGCACATCACCACGGAGCAGCTCGAGAGGTTTCCAGCTCCAAACCCCATTTGGAGCCTTCACCACTGCATATTCCAACACCTCCACTAAACCTGTCCTTTTCACCTTAGATCCTGTGGGATTATGTCACTGCAGAAAAGCTCGAGGTTAATCAGCAAGAACAATTTTCTCAGCTTAAATAAGGTGCTTTCATTTCTTGAAAGCCACTCTGATTTTTCCAGCCCCCTCACAAGGCAAAAATAGCGTGTCCTAGAAATGTCACCAGCGTATGGATTTCTCCCTATGGAAAACGAGCACAGTGATCAGCCATGTCTCTCCTGGAGCAGCCTCAGAGCCCTCCCCATGTGGTGATGTTCTGCCAGGGTGTGGGCTGTGGTGATAGTCAGAGAATTCCAGGGTGGGTTGGGTTGGAAAGGAACTTAAAGCCCATCCAGTGCCATCGTCAGGACACCTTCCACTATCTCAGTTTGCTCCAAGCCCACTCCAGCCTGGCCTTGGACACTTCCAGGGATCCAGGGGCAGCCACAGCTGCTCTGGGCAGCCTGTGCCAGGGCTTCCCCACCCTCCCGGGGAGGAATTTCTTCCCAATATCCAGTCTAAATCCTCTCCAGGAGGGGTCCCAGCAGAGCGGAGCAGAGGGGGAGAATCCCCCTCCCTCATCCTGCTCCCACTGCTGGTGACAAGCCCAGGACACTCCTGACCTCTGGGAGCTGCTCCCCGTGGTCACACCAGCTGCCCTCTGCCAGGTGCCACGTGTGACCCCCAATTCCTGCAAAGCTGGCTATTCCTCCTGCTAGGAACTGTGAGCTGCCCTACATCCCACACCCTCAATTTAACCGTGGGGCAGATCCAGCGTGGCTCAGTAGCCGAGCCCGGGGACTGCTCCTTATTCCCTCCCCTTCCTGTGCGGGCTAAACCAGAAGAAATCTGCATTTTACCCCTTGGCCCGTGTTCAAACACGAGAAACAGCTCAGCCTGGGGCTGAACCCGGTCCCTGCTGCAGGGAGAGGGGAGAGCACGGAGCACGGCACTGCTGGCTCTGCCAGCCACTGCTTCATCCCTCTGCTCGCTCTGGGGTGCCCTCGGCCCCTCTGCTCGCTCTGGGATGCCCTCTGCCCCTCTGCACGCTCTGGGGTGCCCTCGGCCCCTCTGCTCGCTCTGGGATGCCCTCGG
>VWZT01001398.1:183432-214564 GCA_013397055.1 Pachycephala philippinensis | reverse complement strand
TACAATCTACTAATGTAGTAAATTTTACTGGGAAAAAACCTCATCCTAGATAAATGCTGATTTACTTTGTTAAAAAGCGGGATTTTTGATATCCATCATCCTATTAATCATTCCAAGTAATTTCCCTGTCGGTTCCTACAACCACCTTTCTTAAAAAAATTAAAATTACCTGGAAGGGTATAAAAAAAACAAACCCAAAATGCTTTTCAGAATTCCAAAACCCCTCACAGGAAAGGCAATTAAAAACCTGAGCTTTTCTCCAAGGACACAACTTTTTCAGCTGCACCATCCTCAAGTTATTCCATGTTTTTGAGCAGCCAGAAAAATCTGCAGTTGTGAGAAATTAAGTATAAAATCGGATTTGGAAGCAGGAATCTGTATCCAATAGATGGCATTGCCTCACAATAATTTATCTGGAAAATTTTTGTGTCTCATGAATAATAATTACACCTGAAAAGGACCTGTCCTAATTATCCTGGGAGTCCCTTTGGTCACCCCCCGCTCTGTTTTCCATGGTTTATGTGGAAGATGATTAAGAAAAATAAGGAACCAAGTGCTGTGAATATTCCCCAGCGCTGAGTAAATAATTCCAAATTTTTGGGGAAATAACCCCCAAACTTTCAGATCAGGACATAAAGCTTGAGGTTTCCCTTATTAATCCAGTGGCACCGGGTCAGTCCTAGGGAATGGAGCCAGCAGGACTCGGTACCCTTAAGTCCTTCATTAAACTATTGATCCCCTGGGCGTTGTGGATAACGCTGCAGCAGCTCGGCGCACAGCAGACGCAGGGCTTGCTGCTCTCTGCTCCCAGCAGCTCCCCACAGCTCCCAGCAGCTCCCCACAGCTCCCCACAGCTCCCAGCTCCGGGGGGAGGATTCCCAGCGAGCTCCTTACCTGGCACTTGCCGGTGCGGATGTCGTAGAGCGCCACGGAGCCGTGGCGAGCTCCCACGGCGATCCGGTGGCTGCGCTCGTAGTAACTCACCATGTAGAACCTGGGGGAAAGCGGGGAGAACAAGGTGAGGCCGGGAGATTGAACTCCTCTGGGATTCCACTGCCTAGCTCATTAAGGGCTGCAACAGAGATTTGATTTAAAAATCCACTCGCTGCCCGTTTAACACTTGGCATTCCACAAAAACAACTGATGGTTGATACGGCGCCATGGAATGTGATCAGATTTATCTGTCAGATTTATTTATTTGGGAATAGTCTATGGGATAATCACCAAGTCCCTGGATGGCCATGGGTGTATCGTCTTTGCCTGGAACACCTCAATAAAGCTGGAAGTCAAATGGTTAAGTGACCATCCAACACTCAGCGTGAATTCAGGGCATTTCCTGTGTAAGTCAAAGAGAAAGGAAGGAAAGTGGAAGGAAAAATAAGCAAACTCATCAAATTTTAATGGGCATAAAGAAAAGGGAAAAGAGAAATTAGCCATCAAACACTACTCCAGTAACACCCTTGGGGTGAAGCCTGCAATAGTCCTTAACACCCAGTGTGACCATGTGGCATTTATTGGAATTCCAACTGCTGCAAAATCCAAGGAATTTCAACAACTTGAAACCTAAGAGACTCTAAATCCTTATTGCAAATTCAAATCCTTGGGGATATCACTGTGCCTTATCACAGGGAGAGCAGACCTGTGGAGGTGCCAACTGCATTCGGAATTACGTTGGAATTTTGCAGTTAAATTTTCCTCTACCAAAATCTGCCAGAAATATCTGGAATCAGTCTCAAAAAACATGCTGCTGAGCATATTTAAGGCTTCAAACAACCCATCTTCCAGACTTCTCTCCTGGTTCCTTGGGATTCCCAGTGCCATAGCAACTGCTCGCACGCAGGTACGAGACACGTTCTGCACTGCAGGATGGCAGCTGGGAAGAAAAGCAGGATGAAACAAGGAAAAAAACCAACAAAGAGTAAAAGAGAAGGAAGAAAATCCCTGGTTTTTGTGCAGCAAAGAAGGAAAATGCAGCTCAGATGCAGCTTTGCAAGCCTGGGTGTCGCTCCCCGAGGTGTCGACCGTCCTTCTCCTCAGACTGCTCTTCCTATTCCTTTGATCCAAGGAAGAGGAGCTGCACACCAGGATGATTTTGGCACACCACGTGTGCACACGTAACCATACAGCATAAGGAATGCCGGGATATTAACGGGATTAACAATGGGATGCTGTACAAGTGCTTCCACTTGCAATCTCTCCAGAGATTCCCACTTTTGCTACAACCTGATGGCGATTTCCCTTGGGCTCCACGAGGCCGTCGCTGGGTGCTGGATCATTTTTACACTGGCTATAACCAGGAAATATTACCAGTAATTGCAAAGAATTTTAAAACACTGGATCGCCATAAATATACACAGGAATAGGGAGATTGGGCACTAATTCCCATTTATCCTTCCCTTTATGTTTTAAGGAAAGCCACTTAAAGCATCAGGAAGCAGGAGGATCATCTCCATCAGTATCCAACCTGGCAACAGGATAATTGTTCTTTCCTTGAAACTATTCAATATTTTAATAGGTTATTAAATTAAAATGTAATGGCCGACAGGTGATTATTAGAATTTATTGGTTGGACCAGTCTAAGAGGATAACTGGGATATTTATCCATGTTTAAAGATACTGGAAATGCTTCCATTTTATAAATCACCTTTTACTCTTAGTTGTGTCACCTATAAGACTGTTTCACTCTTAATTAGGAAGTATCTCCTGCTGCTGATCCTATCATTTACCTCACAGTATTCCCAGAGGAAGAGCTCACCTGCAGATGGCAGGAAAACATTCCTGAAGACCCTTTTTCTTAACTAAAGATCCTTCCAGGCAGTACATGATGATGTCCATCACCTTGGAAACAAAAATTAGCATCAGTTGACAATCTGTGGTTTATGTTCCATAATTAAAGTTCTGAAGGTCATCCCATGCCAAGCCCTGCCATGGGCAGGGACACTTTCTGATAGATCAGGCTGTTCCAAGCTGTGTCCAACCTGGTTTTGACCCTCTTTTGCTCGGGATTTTCCCCCCGACAACGTGATTTAATGCATTTAAAGTTTAAGAAATGAACTTGCTATAAAGCAAATCTCTCCACACCCAAAGTCCCCATGGAAAGAAACTGTGAGTTGTCAGAGCCCTCGCTGGCATCGAGCCCAGGACAGAGGCCTCACCTCCACCAGCAGGTCCACGACGTCGGTCGGCATCTTCTCGATGAGGATCTCGATGACCCTGAGGATCTCGCCCTTGGCGCGGGCCAGCGTGGTGGTGTGGATATTCTGCTGCGACTGCGTGTTGGCCGCCAGCGCCGTGTGCCTGTGCACCTGTGGGAGCAGCCACACGGCGCAGAGCTGTCACCACGGAAAGGCCTCAGGGATCAGCACCCCTCCCCTTGGATCCAGCACCAGCCGTGCTCACCGCCGAGCCCCATCCCTCAGCTCCAGCGGGGGCTGGAGGGCTCAGCCGACCCTGGGACAGGCCGTGCCTGGTGCACACCAAGCTGCCGGCACCGCCCTGCCCTGCTCACCCCCCAAACCCCAGGAAAATCTCCCTCACTCCCCCGCTCACCTCCTTGGCGATGGTGGTGATGAAGGCGGGCGGGCGGGCGGTGGCGATGAGGGACAGCGCGTGGCGAGCCGAGCGCGCCGAGTCGGCCGCCGGGCTCAGGGGCAGCCCCATTGTGATGCTAAACGGGAGCCACACAAAGGCACGGACAAAGGAAAGCAGCATTAGAAATATAGAGTGAAAAGATTAGAACCAGCTTATAATGTCAGTTCAAGGTCACCGGGAGCACTCCGGCAGTTCCAATATAATGGACTCCCAACAAAGAGCAGTGATTAGGAGTCAGGGTGTTCTAGCATCAACCCCAAATCGAATAATTAACCATGAAGATTGAAAACAGTAAGTGCATCTGTCCAAAGTGGGCAAAAGGCCTTGTTAACAAATTATCTGTATGTGCTGAATACATATCACCCCACGGAGGGCCAGGCGAGCCCGGAGCGTCTTCCCAAGGATTTATGGTTTGGTCTTTTACAGTATTTTAAACACAGCCTGAAAAATCCCCTGGCCAGAGTAATTCTCCTTAATTCAAGGCTTTTACTTGCTGTGACAAGATAAAAGCAAGAAGCAATAAGGTGGTAAGTACCCAGTAACTGCATTTTAGCAAAAATAAAATTTCTACGTGCCCTGCACTTTATCCAAAAATTCCTCAAAATGCAGAAACATGGAATCACAGGCTGGTTTGCGTTGGAAGGGGTTTTAAGGATCACCTATTCCATTCCCTGACATGGGCAGGGACATCTTCCAGTATCCAGGGTGCTCCAAGCCCCTTCCAGCCTGGCCTGGAACACTTCAGGGATGGGGTAGCCACATATTTTTCTGGACAACCTGTGGAAGGGGTTCCTCCTTCTTCCTGTGCTCTTTGACTGATTTTTTTGGCAAGAGAATAGCAGGAGTTTATAACCCCAACCAGTTTATTCTCCTTTCCCATCCCTCACCATCATTCACCGTATGAATTAAAACTCCCAAATGTGAAACTAAATAAAGTCTCTGCCACAAGGTGATGTCCCCATTGGCCTTTCCTTGGAAAACCACATCTAAATGTAACTTCGGAACTCCTGTCCAGGTGTTCCATGAAAAAGGGATAAGCCAGGGGAAGGAGTTATCCCAGTTCAGTTTTGGAGGGGGTTCCCAAAGGCAGCAAACCCCAAGTGCCTCTCTGGCACTTTCCGAAAGCTCTGTGTCACGCCAGCAGCGTTTTTCCTTCCAGGATGTTTGGCAAAGTGTGTATTTTCCTGGAAAGCAACAGGCTTTTTGTGAATTCCCTCGCCTGGGAGGATGTGGGGAGAGCTCGGAACCAGCCCTGTGAGGGGATGGGAATGGCACATTCCAGCTAGGACAAAAGCACCCAGACCATTCCATTCCACCTTCCACTAGGTCAGACTGCTCCAAGGCACAGATAAAAATGTATGGATTGATTATAAGGTGATTTGCTCATTTTGGTGTATCAGATCCTAACGGTGCCCAGAGGAGCTGTGGCTGCCCCACCCCTGCAATTGTTCCAGGCCAGGTTGGATGGGATTTGGAGCAAGTGGAAGGTGTCCCTGCCCATGCCAAGGGTGGAATGGGACGATCCTTAAAATACCCCCCAACCCAAACCACTCCATGAAAATCTGTATGAAACGTAGCTTAATTCAAAAAGCAAAAATATAGCCAAAAATGATTCCTATCATCATCCAAGCCAAGCCATCAAAGCCTAAAACTGCTGGGAAAACACTCTTTATCCTCACAACTGAGCAGCTTCCCTTGGCACACTCTAACCTTCGGGAACCAGGATGAGCTGGGCAAGCTAAGGAGTTCCAAACACCCGAGTTTTGCCTAACAGCTCAGATATTCCCTTGATTCAGCAGGGAAAAAAGAAACCCACTCGTTTTCCTGGTCAATAAATGTGATTTCTTCTTTTCTATCTAAAAGCAGAAGCTTGACATAAAAGCTCTTTGATAAAACCTCCGGGAGAGGCGCCGGCAGCTGTGTGCCGTTATTGTGTCCACGGCAAATCCGGCACAAAGCGGGAGCTCAGCGGGGCTCCGGGAGGGTGAGATCCACACTTAACCCCTGCACACATTGTTGCTCCATTTCTTTCCATCTCCCTCCATCCTGGATCTGTCAGGAATGTAACAGGCCATTTTCAATCTAAATCTTGTTATGGATTAATAAGCAAACGCTTTCGCGCTTATTATGCAATTTATCATGAGGAAAATTGCGCCGGGCTCCTCAAGGCTCCACGCTGATCCCTTCATTTATTCCCTGCTCTGTGGAGGGAGAGCCAGACTAATCTTCCTGACAGCTAAGGGTGGAATCACACGAGCACAAGGACTTGCTGAAGAACTGTGGTCACTTGGATCCTGCAAGCCAGGATTTACATAAAACAGGGCTTAGGAGAGGCTTTGGGAGGGGAAAAGGTGGTGGTGTCTCCTGTCACACTACAAGGAATAACTGGAACTCAGACAAAAAACAATGGTAATCCAATTTGTCCATATTTCTCCTGCCAACACACGGCAAGGACTCATTCTTTAGATGCTGAGGGAATTAAAACTTACATAAAAGGGGCAATATCTACCTTAGAATAACGTCAGACCCCTCAACACAGATGGATGTGGAAACACATTCCTGGGATTAAAACAGCCATGGGCAGCTCCTTATTGCAGGTGCCATTTAAATTCCAGTGTTGTCAACAAACATTTCATGGAATCATGGAATGGTCTGGGTTGAAAGGAACCTTAAGGATGCCATGGGCAGGGACCCCCTCCACTGTCCCACGCTGCTCCAAGCTCCATCCAACCTGGCTTTGGACACTGCCAGGGATGGGAATTCCATTCCAGGGCCTCACCTCCCTCACAGCCAAGAATTCCTTTCCAATATCCACCTAACCCTGCCCTCTATCTTAAGGCCACTCCCTGCTCCTCATTCCTCGTCCCACCTTCTTGCCAAGCTGCCCAGCCCTGGGACTGTGGGAACGCCCCAGGACTGTGGGAACGCCCCAGGACTGTGGGAACGCCCCGCGGAGGCTGGCAGGGAGGGCTGGAGGTACCCACTTGGCCAGCTGCTTCTCGGCGTCGGCGCAGAGCTCGAGCAGCCCCATGAGCACGGCCGACACGTCCATGTAGGGCTCCCAGACGGTGAAGCCGCGGCCGATGAGGTCGATGGCGGTCCTGCGGATGGTGCTGTGCGCCGGGAGCCGCGCGCTGGGCGGCTGCAGCAGCAGGAACGTCAGCGCCTTGCCTGAGGGATGGAGGGAACGAGGGAGAGCGGTGTCAGAGCAGTGCGGGAGCGGGACTCAAAGACACCCAGTGCCACCCCCTGCCCTGGGCAGGACACCTCCCACTAGCCCAGGGTGCTCCGAGCCCTGCCCGTGGGCACACCCGCAGCCTCTCTGTGCCACTGCTGACTCTCAAACACGGTATTTTCACTACGTAAGACACAGCAGTGAATAGATTTTGGGGGAAAAAATACACGCCTAAGTATTTCTGGGAAATAGAGCTTAAAAGGGAAGGGGAGAGAAACATCCCAAACAACTTCTCCAATCCTGAATCCCAACCCAGGTTCTGCACCTTTTGGAAACACTCATTAATATTTCATTTAACAGCCTACTTTGAAATAAAACTAATTATGTGCACATAAATGGAGGAGGGCTAAACCAAGCAACGCTTCCCGATAATTTATCATTATCTCTCCATCATTATTTATTACCCCTCAATAACATTCCTTGTGGTAAAGATAATTACTGATTTTATCAGGTTTTTCTTGAACTGTCCTCAACAAGTTGCTTGTTTTGTTTATTAAACAAGGCTCCTGTTGTTTTTAGGACTGGGAAAAGCCAACAGACAGCTTTTTCCAGCTGATTCACACCAGCCAATCCCAGTGCAAGCGAAACAACCCCCAAAATTCCTTCCTGTCATGCCACAGAAGGTCGATTTTATGCCTCAAATACAAATCCTCATTAAAAACGTGCCTCCTCAAGCATTTCTCCGATGAAATATTCCCACCTTTCCCCTCAGCACCCTGCTGCTGGCAGCAGCAGCAGCTGCCCTGACCCAAAGTCCCGGTGCCGGTGGGTCCCCGGCCGGGACATCTTTGTTTAAAGCTTTGCCTCGGCTCAAACGAAGGAATGAATATTGACAAAAACATCCCGGCGCTAATGAGTTGTTCGTTAGGGCAATAAACATGTCACATTAGAGTCAGCGCAGCAATGAGGTAATTAGCCCTGGAAAAGCTCGGCACAGCGGGGCTGGAATATCCTGGGATGATGCACATCCCTGGACCCACGGATTTGCTGCTTCCCATTAATATTCACCCATCAAATGGCATTAAGCACCAACTCCAAAGCTCCTTGGGACAAGAATTCAGGTGTGACTCACTGGACACCATTCCTCAGGCAGCCCCGGAGCTCGGGAATGCCATTCCTACATAAATCGGTATTAAAATGTAGTTTTATTCCAGGTGTTTCATTCTGCATTGGCACATTTGCTCCTCGTATCACTTTATTAAGCCAGATGTGCCCAAATACGAAAATATATCACTTATTTTCACTGCACAGAAGCCCCCGGATTCCCAAAATGTCTTTCCTTGCGGAATCTCTCCGAGCACACGGCTCCAGGCAGCCTTGTTATCCCCAGTTTGCCAATGGATTTTAAAAAATGAAATTATTTGCTTGGGAAAATCAATAGCCCAGGCAGGAATGAGACACTGAGAACTCAGATCAAGATCCAACTAAATCCAAATGATGGACTCGAAGAACAGGATTTAACTTGATTGTGACCCTTTCTGGATGATTTTTTTTCCCTGATTGTCCACAGAGAGACAGAAATTTGGAGAGCTGGGTTAAAATTCCGTATCCCTTCATCCCTTTCTGCTCCTGGCCCAGTGAATTTTTAATCTTTTATTTTTATTCCAGGCATAAAATCAAGGTATTTTCAGGCCTAAATTAAAAATCACCATTATTGTTTTTTGCACCTTGATGATCAGGTTTTTTTTTTTTCCCAATCACCTCCCACCTGGAATTGCTCCAGGCCAGGTTGGACGAGGCTTGGTGCTATCCCTGCCCACGGGATGGGGCAGCCACAGCTTCTCCGGGGAACCTGTACCACCCTCACAGCCAAGGATTCCTTCCCAATATCCCACCCAATTATCCAGGCAGGGATATTTCTATTTCTGTTCAGGAATTCCACTTGCTTCCCCTCCTGCCCAGCAGCTGCCAGGAATTTGGGGCACCATAAAGGCAGAGGGGTCTGAGTTAGGAACTGAACTGCTGGCTGGCTTACTGAATCCAGACTCCAGCAAAACTGCAGCGACTGCACGGATCTGGGAGCACAGAGAGCCTGCCATTCCCTTTGGAAGGAGGCCCAAGTCAGTGTCCAGGGGATCTCAATAACTCCACGGACATGGTGTCACCTAGCCAGAGCTAAAGGGCAAAGAGGTGCTCATTAATAACTCCATGGATGGCAGCTGCCTGGAAAACCCCTGGAATTATCCACAGAATGCAGCATTTCCATACCCCGGACACAGGAGCCCGATTTCTCAGCCCATTAACTCTGTAAACACAGCATTAGCTGCCGTTTCGGGGGGATGTGGGGCATCTACAGCCAGCAGTTCCTGGGGTGGCATTTCACCACGGAATAGCTCTGGGAATGAGTTGTGAGGGTTCCAGGGATTAATGCAGGTGCCAGGCAAGGGCACAGCGGGAATTTCTAGAGAATTCCACCCTCTCCAAAAGGCACAATCACAATTCCGTGTCACTGGAAGGCAGAGAAATACCCTGGATTTGATGGACTTAGAGCTTTCCCAGAGAAGCTGTGGATTCCCCATCCCTGGAAGTGTTCAGGGCTGGGCTGGAAGGGGCTCGGAGCAGCCTGGGGATAGTGGAAGGTGTCCAAATAACCACGAACAAATCAAATAAACGCAGTGCAAGCGCTCTGCTTTACCCGGGAGCAGAATAAAGGATGTCAGAATTCCAGCAGCTCGCGCCATCAGCACCAATTCCCTGGCCACCTCTTACTGTACATTCCCAACCCCAAACCTCGCTCTTTGAAAAACGAGCCGATGAAAACCCCACCGCAGCGGTTCGCACCCCTCTCCCCGCGCGAGGCGAACAGGCCCGGGGTACTCACACGTGTGCCTGGCCAGGGAATAGTTGGATCCGCCGCTGGTGAGGCCGAAGCCCTCGGGGATCTGGCTGGAGCTGCGGGGCCGCGTCAGCAGCTTGGGCGGCTCGATCTCGGCCCCGAACTCGGCGCCGATGACCCCCAGCAGCACGATGGCCGTGGCCTGCTTGCGCCGCTCCTCGTACGACGTGGACACCTTCTTGGGCTGCGCCAGGCCCGACAGGCAGCCTGCAGGAAAGTCCAGAGGATGGGGGCTTTTAATATTCCAAACGGCGTTGGCCAGAGAAAAGGAAAAAATAAAGCACGTGAATCGTGTCTGTGGGACCAGCAGGGTCTTCAGGCATCCTCTAAAAACCTCCAAACAAGTCAGAATATCCCTTCAAAAACTGCCAAGAACTCATGGGAAAAAAAGGCACCAGAAAACTCCCTAATTCCCAGGTTTTTCTGCTCAGTGATAAAAGAGCCATGGGATTCTATGTTTATCTAGCGATTTTTGGGTTGCTTCTTGTTCACTTTAAATTAACAAGTTGCAATTTTTATTGCTTTTAAAAGATGGATTTTTTTCAGGGTAAGTTCTTTGCATTATGCATGATATAAAAGCATCTTTTTGATATAGGATCCATCACCACATCCAGCTTCCTATTGAATTTTAGGGTAACAGTAAACACCATTAAACCAAAGTGATATTTTCATACAGTAAAATGTCATATATAGAATTGTAACAATGGGACAAAACCATAATTATGAATTTTACATGAAAGTGAGATATGTGTTATTAGTTTAACGTAGTCCAGGCATTCTGAATTCCACTAAGCAGAGGAGGCTTTTTCATTTGGAGTAAAATCCCAAAATCTTTTAAGAAATTACTGGAATGAAACCGCAGTCACTTATTCTGACAAATAAAGCCCACTCTCACCTAGATATTAATTCCCAGCATCCTGGGAAATTCCCTACCATTTGTTCTAAAAAAATAAGGAAGTTTTAATCCTTCCCAAGTACTGTTTGCCGAGGAGTTGGGAGGCATCACCCGACACGGGATGAGGCTTGTGGATTAACGAGGGATGAATTAACGAAGCTCACCGGCCGTCTCTGTTAATGACATCCGGGGGGCTCCAGAGGAAAACAAGGAAGTCAACCAAATTTTAGGAGCTGTGGTCAGGCAACCCCGCCAGCCAAAAGCGAGAGAGAAAAACAAGGGGAAGCTTAACAATGGGAAGGGAGGGAAAAAAAGGGAAAAAATCAATAGCAACTGCCTTCGGAGGAAGAAGGATGAAAACGGGCTGGAACAAAGCAGAGCAGGGAACAGTTGGAATTGCCCAACAGCCGTGTCTCCCAGGCTCCCGCTAACCCTTGCCCGTGTCCCACTGGCTGTCCCACCCCACGGGGGCCCGTGTTCCCAGCCCATTCCCGGTGCTCGCGGAGACACCTGAGGCGGGGATGAACGGGCACACAGCCGTGCTCCAGGATGGATTTACCCCACTCCACGGGGCCCATCCCTGCTGAGCCCAGCCCTGGCTGTGGCTCCGAGCTCCGAGCTGGGCGGCAGCGGGAGCGCAGCAGATGCTGGAGCAGGGCGGCGGGATGCGGATCAATAGCCCAGGCCTGACCCCGGCCCGCGCCCGCCGCGCTCCGGCCGGGAAGAAAGGAAAAGCCAACACGTGTGCTGCTTCCAGTAGGAAATTAAACACTGCGGGGCTGCCCCCCAGCCCCGGGCCACAGCAGCACCGAGTTAACCCTTCGCTGCATCCCGGAGGGAGGACCGGGGAGCGCCCTTCAGATGACAGCCTCGGAGAGTTCTAGAATCACGGAATGGTTTGGGCAGAAGGGATTTTAAGGATCATGCCATTCTGCCCCCTGCCATGGGCAGGGACACCTTCCACTAGCCCAGGCTGCTCCAAGCACTGTCCAACCTTGCCTTGGACACTTCCAGAGACGGGGAACCCACAAGCTCTCTGGGCAACAGAATCTGTATCAAGAGAATTTTCATGTATCCTGGAACGGCAAAAGAAAATCCCTCTGGGAATCCACAAGCTCCATCTCCATCTGACCCTCATCCACTATTTTCCACCAGGAAAGCTCCCAGGCCTGGGCTGGGGACCAGGAGCTGAGCTCCTTCCTGCTGCTCCCCCTGTGCCTCCATTCCCCAGGTGTCCAGGAACCACTCTTTGTTAACCTCACAAGAAATTCCAACCAGGACAGGGTGGGAAAGATCCATGGTGTTCCATTAGCAATCTGGAATGTGACCGTTTGATCCTCACAGCTGCAGCGGAGGATTTTCTGCCTCAAGAAGAAAACAATCCCCAAAATCTGCCAAAACTCCAAGAAATTCAAAATTAACCAACCAAATGCCTGAAATACAGCAAAACCCCGACCATCCCCCTGGAAATCTCCGGATGGGGGAAAAACCTGCTTAAATAGAGGGGGATAAAAACTCCTTAATATTTGTGTCTTTTTCTTTTTAATTACTAGGGGAAGCCCCCAATTAATGGGAATGATTTCCCCCAACTGAAGTGCCAGGCAGAATTTCAGCTGCAATAACACCTGGATGAGGAGGCCTTTCATTTGGCCATGAAAATTTGGTATTTTCTCCCCGCGCCGCGTCTCCCTTTAATCACGGCAAGGGCTGACACACAGATCCATTTTCCTGACAGGACGCTTGATCACCCTATCACAGGCAGAAAATTAATAACCTCCAATAGGTCTGTGCGGAAAACAGACGCTGCGGTGCCAGAAGGACAAAAACCATCGGGATTTCAGCTGGAAAAATCCCGGTTTCGGGTTAAGACAAACCGATGGCACCCAAGACAAAACAATCCTAAATACCCCCGGATATCTCCATTTCTAAGCATGAAAGCGCCACGAGTGCTGGCAGCAGGCTGGTGCAGGCTGGCAGTGTGGGTGAAACAATCCCAAATTTCCACGGTTCCAGAGGCTGGGGCTATCGATCGCTCCGGCGGGAGCGCGGCCGCGGGGTCAGGCCGCATTTAACACTCTGGAGCGCTCGGCTCCCGAACTCCCGAGCTCCTGTTAATTGGCTTTGCACACTTCTTGGGGAAAATTAATTTCAGCCGAGCTTACAATAAAAGGATTAAAGCCCGACTAAGTTCTCCAGGTTTAACTGGCACAGGAATCAATGGATTTGAGTTAAGGCGGTCTGAGGAGAGGGGCACTCTGTATCTGCCAGAAGGTGCAAGCTGGGGGTACCCCCCTGCAGGAGCTGGGGACAGAGCCAGAATCAAACCTAAAATCCAACCCACAGGGGTCCTGATCCACCAAATCCATGTCCAGCCCTGCTCTGAACAGCCAGAGAGCCCTGGAGAATCTCCTGGGGCCAACCCACCCCGGCTCAGGAGTGTAGCTACACAACACTTACACCAGGCTCAGCACCGGGACTTACTCACAGCATTGCATAAAATAATACCTGGAAATACACAAATACTGGAAATAGAGATTTCAAACGGATAAAATTATTTCCTCAACACACAGAGAGTCTGAAGGACTCTTTCCAAATAAATCAGAAGTGAAAATATTACCAAGGAATCCCAGTGCCAGTGACCACAAGGAAAACGCAGGAGAACAAGAAAATATTTTATAAAACCTGTGGTTACTCATCACCAACCTCCTGCTCCTGAAAGTCCCTGGATAGCTCGGCAGTGGGGCCATTCCTGCATCCACAGCTCCCTCAGCTGGCCCAGCAGAGAAGGCATCTTGGGAGCCTGGAAGGGAGCTGGAATTCCTGCCTGGAAGGGCTGACACCAAGAGGAATTTTGGTGATTCCTCCCCGGCAGCCCAGCCTGGAGACACAGGGAAATGTGGGAAGTTAAGGAGCCCTTCCCTGTACCTGCCACCAGCCGTGCCCGGGAATTCTGACATCCAGCAGCTCCCAGGGAGCTCACACCAACCTGCAGGAAGCTCTGAGTGCCACGTGCTCCCAGCCCACAGATGTGTCACCAACAATTCCCAAAAAAGCTCCACACCTGGACTCGGTGATGTTTGTAGAGCCCCACGTGCTCCGGGATCACGGAACCATGGAATGGGCTGGAAGGGATTTTTAATGACCCCGATTTAAATTGCTTTTACTCCTCAGTTCCTTGCAATAAAAGCATCAGCCTAATTCCAAATGGGAAATCCAGATTTGGACTGGTTTTACTGGAGTCTTCCCTTCATCTAGAAAAATCTGGATTTTGCCAAGTAACTTCTTTTTAATTAATTATTAATCCTGATTAACAGCTTATTAAATCCTGTTTAAAATATTATGTTTGCCATTATAATTCAATGCCAATTACTCATTTCTAATAAAAATGGTGTCAATACAATCAGTGCCCTGGAATATCTGGAATTCTTAATTGGGAATAATTTAATGGCAGAGCTCTTTAAGTGCTGGGAGTTGTCATGCATTAGAAATTACAACTTAATTCCTTTAATTGCAGGTAGAAAATGTGCTTTTCCACACATAAAATGAGTATTCTTGCAGCCAGTCCCATCTCTTGCAGTTTACTGGAATTTTCTGCTCTCTTTTATGAGGGAATATTTCACTGTGCTGCAGCATCTGGGAACACAAAATGGGTGAGGATGCTGCAGCCTTTTCCAGGGAAATAGGCAGAGACAAAATGGATTCTGTGCTGCTCGGATGGGGAATATCAGGCACCTTTTATCCGGGTTTTAAACCACTGGGTTCATCCAGCAAAATTCCCCTCAGAGGGGACATTTAAGGGATGATAATCTCAATTTTTTAAAGATCAGGATCTCAATATACAGAGCCTTTAGATCAATGATCTTTAACATTTAAACGAACTGGATTTAAACTTTAGTGACAACTTCCCAACAGGATCACTTGGAGCAAATAGTGATGAGCAAGATTTAATTTGGAGTAGTTACAGCCCAACTCACAGCCAAAATGCCAAAAAAAAAAGAGAGCAATTTCCAGTACAATAAGGCTTTTTAAAGAAAAAAACTTCCACCAGATTTTTCATGTGCAGGAATGGGATTTTGGAGCTTCGGAGTCGTTGGCATCAATTTACCTTCAATAATTTACCCACAAAAATGGACTCACAAATCAAGAAATACCATTTTAGAAGTGTTTTAACAGACCTAATTCATCCATTTCTCTTTCAGTAAGGAACCATGAGATGTTTTCAAACCTGCATAGCTCAATTAGGAGTTCTCCTTCCCTTCCCAGTCCTGGAGCAGGCCAGCCTGAAGGAATCCACGGCACCTGCTTCAGGGACCTGAAGGACAAGGCAGGAGCACATTCCTGCCACACACTGACATCACGACCCTACTGTGAGATCCCAAAAGGAAAATGCAGGAAGCCTGGGAAGCTTTCAATGCCAACAGTCCTGGAGTTCAGGAAACCATCCCACCGGAGCATCCCTGAGCCAGCAGAGTCTAATCACAGGAAAAACAGTTTCAGGACAAAGAAACACAACTTTTCCCCAGTCAGTAGGAATTTTTCAGAGTGCCTTCCCCTGGAGCAGGCTGCTCCAGCCTGGCCTGGAACAGCCCCAGGGATGGGGCAGCTGCCGGGCTGAGCACGGAGCTGGGCAGCCCACGGCTCCCAGCCCCGCTCCAAGGCTTCTCCCTTAATTGGAAACCAGCCCCACACTGGTTCTGTGGGGTTGGGAACTTCCCTAACGAACATCCGCAGCGGCAGATGCTGATCCCACAGATGTCCAGCCCCAAACCCCTCACGGAGCTGAATGGGGCTTACTGGGAGACATCTGCTTCCCTGGCAGATGCCCACAGCTTCCCAACACAGGCTGTGCTGGAAAACCCCCTTTTCCTGAGCCATACTCCTTTAAAAAGGAAAAAGGCACAGAGTGTGCCTCGTGAGTTCAGGCCTTCCCGTAAGCAGCTGCTTGCAAACAGCAGGAACCCAAATTCTCTGTTAATTCGGACACAATTACCTCCTAGACACTCCCTCAAATTCAGAACTCCTGTTAGTATACCCAAAAACTCCCTTAAAGCCCAACTTTTCCACGTTAAATACCCGTGTCCCTGCACTCACATTCCATTTGCAATTGTAACAGGACCCAGCAGAGGGATGAGTCGCTCTGCATTTTCCCAATTAGCATCTGAAAGGGACCGAGTTTTGGATGACAAACCCTCCCTTTTTTCGGGAACATCACACAATAGTCCATGGTATGGTGGATGGGTTCCAGTGAGTGGCTAAATACAAATTAACAGCTTTTCCCCCTCTCCCGGGTGGGTTTGGGGGACACAAAACTGCCTGTGACAGGTTTTGGGAGGTGCTGGGCTCCAGTGGAACCTCCTTCAAGGAAACCCAGCAGGAATTTTGTGTGGAACGGGGCCCAGGGGCTTCTCCTCTGGGGCTGCCAGATGGTGCCATTTGTTGTGGAGCTCCAATCCAGCCCGAATTTTCCAGGGCTGGAAAACAGGAGGGACGCAATGGGAAACAGCACCTGCTGCTCCCCCTTCCAACCCCTCCGGCAGCAAGGAAGAGAAACTTCCAAAGGAGCTCCAGAACTCGGTATTATTAAAAATTAATACTACTAAAAGCTCAGCAGGAGAAACTAAATTAAAAAAGCACTTGCCGTTTGTTGCAATATTTTCTTCTGAAATATCCGATTTCTTCGAGTAAAAGAATTGTAATAACACACAGAACAAGTAATAATTCATTTTGGAATTAATTTTAAATCACTTTAGTTAGGTGGAACCAAAATCAGAAAGTCTGTAAATTAGACAACAAAAAGCAATTCAAAATATACTCTGAATAAGCCAATTAACCAAATTCCCAAATTCTGACCACTGGAGCCAGGAGAATTTATGCCCAACTGGGAAAAACCGCTGCTGTCCATGTGCAAATTATTTCAACAAAACATTTGTTCTATTTTTAGTAACCCAAAAAAGCCTTTCGGGCACTAAAAGGAGATTTGAGGACAGACCAAATTTTCTAAATAACCTTTGAAATGTTTAAAAGCCACTGGAATGTATCAAGGATTTCCTACAAGGAGTTTTTCAGCCAGCTCAGCTAAAATGTTTCCACTTCCCAAAGTTCTGAGGTGCAAGGGATCCTTTTAAGAAACGATCTGGATAACTGGAAGCATCTGGGGAGTCCCAAGCTGGAAAAGATCCTGCTGAGCACCACACACCAGCAATCCCCTCAATAAATACTGGTGTTAATGGGACCATCAGAGAAAGAAGCCGAGGTAAAATTGTCTCAAAATTCTTATTTTTCCCTCTATTCTCCCAGTACAAACCTAATTGTACCCCATCGAAGCCAAAATTCAGGATGCAGCACCCTTAAATCAGATCCTCCACCAGAACAAATTATTTAAGGAACAATTATAAAGAATCATAGAAAGTCTTTGTGTTTGAAGAACTGATGTTGGTTGTGGGCTTATTTAAGAGCTCCAAATGTATTAAAATAGAGACATATTAATTATCTTGATGATATGAATGATCTGAATGCTCACCTGCTGCGATGTCGTCATCAACCAGGTCGGGCTCCTCCTCCTGGACTTTGGCTTCTGTTCCTGAGGGATCCGGGGGGGCAGTCCCAGTCTGAAGGGTTTCTGTGGTCACTCCAGCTGGAGGGAACAACCCAACACCCCAAAATCAGGGATTGGGGGAAATAATTCCCTGTTTCCTGCAGCAGCTAAACTTCATCTCATTCCTTCAGGTCCTGCCTTGCTTTGGGCTCCTTCAACTCCAACCTCGCACAAGATGCTCAACCTCATCTAGAAACAGCAAAATTTCATATTTATTTGGCTTTCCAGGGCTAATACGGTTTATTCCCCATCCCTGGAATTATCTTTCCTATTCTCCTCCCTCTCCTTCTAGCAGAAAATAAGACTTTTCGTAAGTCTGTTATATCCCAAATAATTCTTACTCCCTTCAATTCCTCCAGTTCTGTATCCTTAATTCCAACAGTTTAAACACTCACAATAAAAACTTCAGCCCAGTTTGCTAGTTTCGACCCACTGGAAAGGTTTCCAGTCTAGGAAACCAGAGGAATCCAAAACACACCCTAACATCCACGGAATGCCTGCATTCCACTTAGATTCAATACTGTGATTAGACACCCTAAAATCAGCTGGTGTTTAATAGAGATCTTGGAATAGAAACGGCATTTTCAGGGGGGAAAAGCTCATTTTAAGGAAGATGAGCCCCTCGAGGTGTTCCCACTGAGGGGATTATCTAGGACACCCGCTGCAGGAGGCACTCTGGGATGCCAGAGGCGGGACTGGAGGGGTTACTGGGAATGTGAGCCCCTCGAGGTGTTCCCACTGAGGGGATTATCTAGGACACCCGCTGCAGGAGGCACTCTGGGATGCCAGAGGCGGGACTGGAGGGGTTACTGGGAATGTGAGCCCCTCGAGGTGTTCCCACTGAGGGGATTATCTAGGACACCCGCTGCAGGAGGCACTCTGGGATGCCAGAGGCGGGACTGGAGGGGTTACTGGGAATGTGAGCCCCTCGAGGTGTTCCCACTGAGGGGATTATCTAGGACACCCGCTGCAGGAGGCACTCTGGGATGCCAGAGGCGGGACTGGAGGGGTTACTGGGAATGTGAGCCCCTCGAGGTGTTCCCACTGAGGGGATTATCTAGGACACCCGCTGCAGGAGGCACTCTGGGATGCCAGAGGCGGGACTGGAGGGGTTACTGGCAATGTGGGGCTCCCTGCTGTTTCCCGGGTGAGGGGGCATTCCTTACGGGAGATGACGCTGTCCATGTGCTGGGGCAGGTAGGGAGCCCAGGCGTCGATGGTCTCCTTGCGCCCCGCCTGCTCGATGCGGCGCAGCTCGGCCAGCAGCAGCGCCTGCGCCGCCTCCCGCACCTGGGGACACAAACCCAGGGCTGCATCCACCCGCCGGGCACAAACACAGCCCACAGGGACAGAAACACAGCAATACAGAGAGCTAAATGGAACTCTTGGCACGGTTAAACTAGGGCTTAACTAGAAAGAATTCCTGAAGCACAAATAAAGACTGCAGGATCTGTGCCGGAAAAGAATTATGTGGGGTTTTCCATACGAAGGGAAAATTTAATTGGTGAAAGACAACATCAAGACAACACCAATCCCAAAATGTGAGGGCTGAACTCACCTCCAGGCACCGATCCTGCCACCGGCGTGCCAGCATCTCCAGGAGGGGAGGCCGGAATTTCTCCAGCCCCAGCAGGTCTGGGAGCATCACGCAGTGCATGGCAGCCAGCTGGCTCCAGCCTGGGGAAACACAGCGGGAGCACCAGGAATAAACACAGCTCAAGCTCAGGTAAGTTTATTTATGGTGACATTTCATAAATAAATCACAGCAAACTCATAGGAATTACCCCTTCAAGGAGCACACGGGGTTTTCTCTCCTGATTTAAAGCTATGCAAATATACCCAAGCACAGTTTGCCTGCTATCCTTATTTTTCCACCTGAATCTTTATTTTAACACACTTGATCCAGGTGAATTCCTACTACAGGTCTGCAGTACTGTGCAGGTAAAACCAGGAGAGAAATACAGAGTTCAAATAACACAGTGTGTAAAAATGCTTGTGAAATACTACATATTATACTTTATATATATCCAACATTATATCCAATACTATATTCAAATCTTCATCAACACCAAGAATCAGATTTTAGTGGCGTGAAACTGCTCTTTTTTTTGGATAAAACCAACAGGGAACCCAACCCCAGGTACCCCACTGGTAAAAAAGAATTCCTTTCAGAAATCAAATGAAAATAACAATGAGAAAGGATTTTAGCTGGAAGTAAAGGATAAGTAGAAAAGTGTGGAAGGAATACCTTCGTTGACTAAGAAACAGGAATGGAAAGCAGAAGTGTCAGAGTGCCCAGATTCCGTGCTGGAAGCAGCAGCAGGAGCAACTTGCAGAGGAAAGAAGAAGAAATAAAAGAGAGAAAAAAAGAGGGAAGTGAGGAGAGCAGCAGCAGAAAAACGGGTTAGTATCACTGGAGAATGGAAAACAAGAGCAAACTTGTGATGATCTTCAACTTAAATATTCAACTTAAAAAGAACACTCAGCTTAAAAATGATATTCAACTCAAAATAACATTCAACTCAAAATAATATTCAACTTAATGAGAATTCCAGGTTTTCCAAGAAGGAAGAGGCAGACATGCAGCTGCAGAGGAACATGGAGACAGTAAGAGAAACTGGGATGTTTCGAAAAGACCAAAGTACATCTAAATAAAGTGTTTTTAAATATGTTTTTAGGCAGGTGGGTTTGGTTTGACTTCATGGTTGACTGTGTATTAGAAACCCAGGAATTGTGCTGTTTCTTCTCTTGCTTTTCCCATATTACCACAGATCGGGAATTTGTACTATGGATTAAAAGCCCAAAAAATAACCCTTAATCAGCCCGAGCTGCCCCATCTGTCACTCCGAGATGTCCAGAATGAATTCCTGAGCGTTGGTTGGAATTTAAGTTCATTTTACATGGGCCTCTAGGCAAAAAAAAGTAACTTTTTACCACAGAAATGCCAAAAAGCCTAAAGGGGAAGGACACAAACTCAGGCCTGGAACCCAAAACAGTACCTGGGACATCTATTTTGGAAATTCCCATGCTGCCAAGTTGTTGAGGCCGGAAGAGACCTGGGAGATCACCAAATGCAAGGAGGAACTGGCCCCACAGTGCCCAGCACTCCCCAGGGGCACAGGCAGCCCTGCAGAGCCCTTCAGGACCCCCATTTCTCGGGTAAGTGGGACCTCCAGGCAGTTCCAAGCACTACCCAGCCACGAACGCTCCGTGACTCCGCTGCTATCCCACGGAGAACCCTGCAGACCCTCTGGCCTGCACATGCCGAGGTCACCGTGGGACTGGCAGGTCACCGGCTGCCACTTCCGTCCTCGCCCGTGCCCAGATGTCCTGCACGAGCATCCTCCCTCCCCGTAATCCCTCCCTGCTATTCCGTTGCAGAACAACAATGGGATCAAGCTCCCGAGTGGATGGAGCATTGTCTTTGGGATGGTCTGTTTGCTCTGCAGGCAGGGAACTGCTTTTGTCACCGGGGGACATCTGCAGCCAACCTCCTTTTTCCAGGCCTTCCACACCAACGGTACGTGGCAGGCACAGGGTGGCTGCAGTAAATCCCTCCCCACCCCACCTGGGGAAGGTGGAGCAAAAAAGCTGCTTAATTTAGGAAAAATGTAAATTATAGCTGCACACACCCACCCCAGGCTGAAACTAAAGCTTCACTCCAGAGTTTTTTGCCTGGTTTTGCTGGAGCTGCTCACACTCTTCCAACGCAATGAGTTCCAACCAGCCAAGGAGTGATCCTGGCACCGAGCTGGGATCATTCCCACAGAAACACTCTGGGATGAGTCTGTAGAGCCTTCAGTTACAGGCTTTAAGCCTCCCCAGCATCAGAATGTTTGCGAGCACTTGAAACAGGCAAAAATTCCTTGTCAGGGAATGATTTCATGGCAGAATCAGCATCTTGCATTGATTCTTAAACATGTCCTAATCCTCAATAATTTCATCTAGATTAACATTACAATACTACACCACTTTTTCCTCCCATGCAATCATTTTATCTCTTGATAATAAGGCATTAAATTCAGTGTAAAGAGCTGTAAGAACAGACCCAAGGGCTGCAAAGGAAGTGGTTTTTACCTTGTTTGATTTGCCCTTGTGCTGTGTGGCTGGACATCGGCGGGGGCGGCTTCACCTTGGCCATCTCAGGGGTGCCCGGCCTGGGCGGCCTAAACACGAAATATCCACGGAGAGAGACACATCAGCCCCAGCCCCAAGGGCTTTGGGAGCCATTCAATCCATCACAGGGTAAAACCACACCAATCCAAGGCTAAATTAAAACGGAGCCTGCCAAGTTATGGCAGTGTCTGTCGTACCTGGTGGGGCCTTTCTTCATGTGGTCCCCGATGAAGGTGGCGTTGGTCATGCTCATCAGCGTGTTGGCCAGGGAGATGACGGACAGCAGGTGCTGCGTGGTGACCGCCCGCGACACTCCGTACGTGCCCCTTCCCAAGCCTTCCGTCACGGACATTTTCCTGCCCAACTCCTCGAAGGCTGCCTTGCCCACGGGCTGGTTGTAGCCAGGGAGCATCAGAGACATGTGGCCGCCCCGGGACAGGAGGCCGAAGGACACGGAGCAGTGCGGCTTCAGCATGCCGAGGCGATCCAGGCAGAGCTCGTCCAGCACGGAGTTCAGGCCCCAGGCGTGCAGGCAGGACATGAAGAGCTTGGCCGTATCCATGGTTAGGTTATATTCCAACAAAGTCAGTGGTTTGGATTTGCTGGAGCGATATTCCGGGTCGCCGTCTTCTCTCCTCTGCCTCATGGCCTCCTCATCCTCATCTTCATCATCGAGGAGGTGCTCCTTGATGTTCTCCTTGATGGTTTCCTTGACCTGCTGGAAGAGCACGGCCGCTCGCTTGCCGGTGAGGAAGGAGCCGCCCTTGTCGGAGCCGCCGGAGGCTTTCTGCAGATTCTCCGGAGAGACGAGGGCGGTGTTGGGCCGGGAGGCCTCCTCCGTCAGCAGCTGGATAATCAGTGCCTCCACGTCGAAGAACAGCACGTGGATGTCTGGGTCTGTCAGGTTGGTCTTGATGGCCTGAACCATCAGGGAGTTGTGGGAGTATTTCGGTAAGTTCCCCTGGGAAAACAAGAGAGCAAATCGGAATTTCCATTAGGGAAGCTGTGGATGAGCCCAGTTTGAAGCACACCCACAAACCACAGAAATTCAATTTACAGATCTTTATAGATAAACTGAGCTCTCCAGGTGAGACACGAGTTCACATCTCCTGAATCCTATGAGATCACAGTTACATTCCAAGGAACAGCAAAATTCCAATCTTTTGTTATTAAGCTTAAAACACATTAAATATTTCACATTTGGAGGGTGAGCTATGCAATCAATATATGCCATTGGCAAAGAATCTGCTCTGGTTCACCCAGGTCTGCAATTACTGCACCACTCAGTTGCTCCAATTAAGTCTATCTCCTTCCCTCCCTCCCAAGGGGGAAAAAAGGGAGGAGGGAGGGAATTAAGGTGCTATGGGATAAAAGCTGAAGACTGCCAGAAAGGAGACTGGAAACCAGAACATTAATACAAGTTTTTAAGCATTATTCTCTCTCACACCTTCATTCCCAGCACCTGCACTGGATGAGGAGCTCACACATAAAACACTGCAGGTACAAACACAACATTCCCGATTCCACCTGGATGCAGCAGGAACAGCAGAAATCCTGAGCACACACTTTTTATGGAAACATGCTGGTGGTGCTCTGAGGAACGTTCTCACTACGGGATATTTCTCTCCAAACAGAAGGTGACAGCAGAAGGCAAAAGAAAGGGATAAATGGAAGAAGCTGGGAACGGAGCACTGCTGCACTCTGCTGGCCACAAGCTGTGCCAGGAGAGGTTAAGCCTGGATATTGGGAACAATTCCTCATGGAAAGGGCTGTCCAAACCCAGGGCAGGGGTGGAGGGATTTAAAGCTGTGTGGATGTGGCACTTGGGGACATGGGATAGGGGTGGCCTGGGCAGTGCTGGGGAATGCTTGGACTTGATCTGAGAGGGCTTTTCCAGCCTAAACCATTCCATGATTCCAGATTCTGTAACTCAGCCTGAATAAAACCAAAGAGTAGGACACACACTGAAGTGGGATCATGGACAGCAACATAAACTGGGGAACAACCACGTTTAGGTTTTGGAGAGCTGTGGCTGAGAACCTTCTGGTTACAGTGATGGAAACTTCCTTTCTGGAACTCCAGGCTCCAGCCGGAGCACACCCACCTTGTCCGAGGCCTCAGAGGCCAGCAGGTTGGTGGCCAGGGTCTGCAGCTTCTGGTGGGCCACGTTCTTGAGGGCGGCCAGGCTGCGGCGGGTCATGGCCTGCTTCAGGTTGACGGCGGGGTGGCTCAGCGCGTCCACGGCGGCGGGCACGGCCTCGTCACAGGCGTTCAGGATCTCCACCGCCGTGATGCCCATCACGCACCTGTCCAGCGCCCCTGCCACGGCGGGAGGGTGGGGAAACAGCTCAGCATCCCAAACAGCTCAGCGTCCCAAACAGCTCAGCGTCCCAAACAGCTCAGCGTCCCAAACAGCTCAGCGTCCCAAACAGCTCAGCGTCCCAAACAGCTCAGCGTCCCAAACAGCTCAGCGTCCCAAACAGCTCAGCGTCCCAAACAGCTCAGCGTCCCAAACAGCTCAGCGTCCCAAACAGCTCAGCGTCCCAAACAGCTCAGCGTCCCAAACAGCTCAGCGTCCCAAACAGCTCAGCGTCCCAAACAGCTCAGCGTCCCAAACAGCTCAGCGTCCCAAACAGCTCAGCGTCCCAAACAGCTCAGCGTCCCAAACAGCTCAGCGTCCCAAACAGCTCAGCGTCCCAAACAGCTCAGCGTCCCAAACAGCTCAGCGTCCCAAACAGCTCAGCGTCCCAAACAGCTCAGCGTCCCAAACAGCTCAGCGTCCCAAACAGCTCAGCGTCCCAAACAGCTCAGCGTCCCAAACAGCTCAGCGTCCCAAACAGCTCAGCGTCCCAAACAGCTCAGCGTCCCAAACAGCTCAGCGTCCCAAACAGCTCAGCGTCCCAAACAGCACAGCGCAAAAAGACCTGCACGTGACGCATCACTCTCTGTGATTTAACAGCTGGGCTCAGAACTAACATTCCTAAAAGGATCCCTAAATTTCCGTGAGGTTCAAAAACCCCCCAGTGTGATTCTGTACTGATCACTGGTTTGGGGAACACCTGGAGAGGTGTTTTTATGGTTTTGCCCATCAACGTGCAAAAGCGTTTTAATTCTCCCCTCAGACACAGCTGTGACAGCACCAAAAGCAAATCTATATTTATATGCATTAAAAATGGATTAATCAACATCTCTGAGCTCACCAGTGTCCATCTGCCAGACGTACACGGAGCCATCCGAGCAGCCCACCACCAGGTAGTCATCGGACGGCCTCCACTTGATCACTTGGATTGGGAAGAGGTGGCGGGATGCCAGCATGATGCATTTCTTCTCCCTCAGACTCAGCAGACCCACGGAGTGATCGCTGGCAACGGAGCAAATACAGTGCTGGACTCTTGCCTGATAAAGGAAAAAAGAGAAAATGCTTCATCACAACGCAGAGAGTTGGTATTAAAAACCTTTCCCCCACTGGGCCGAGCAGGGTAACCAAAAACCTCTTTTATAACCAAAACTCAGGCACCTCCAACTATGTTCAAACTCACTGAGGTCACTGGGAACAGAACTCCCTGACCAGGAATTCCCTTTAATCCACCTTTTGCACATCATAAAGAGCTAATGGGTATTAAACCCCACTGTGTTAAGCAAACCCCAGAGTTTTCAATCAATGTCACTTTGTTCATTAAACTCTATTTATTCAGCTAACTTACAAGAGGCAAAATTGTCTCTAAACTCTCTTTTTTAATAGGTTTAATAAAGCCCCTATTTTCAATCCTTTATATAATTAAAACATGATGGAACAAACCATAAATAACAGAATAATCAAGCTCCTTTTTAGTGAAGCTCTTGCAAGAGTTGGGTCGGTGCCACATCTCCAGCATTCCATGTTGCATTCCCATTCTCAAGGTGCTGGAAAGGTTATGCTAGAGAACTTACACTGCAGTTCTCTGGCGGAACAAGCAGCTGGGTGATTTCTCCCCCGTGGACACAGAAGATATGTTTCATCTCTCCCGAGAAGATATCCCAGATGATGACGGAGAAATCCACCCCGCCTGAGATGAGGTACCGCTGGTCGTAGCGGGAGGAGACCTGGTGAGGGTACAGCAAACACGTGACCTTGTTCCGGTGGCCTCGCAGCGTCCGGTGAGGGGGCCAGCCTGGCAGGGGGAGGAGAGGGGCAACAGCACAGAGAGAGAGAGGAAAAGCAGAAATTCAACAGAACAATCAACTCCCAAGGGCTTGTTCTGCAACTCAGATCCCAAAACCATGAAGATAATGTTATATGGAACCCACATATCCAACATCAGCCAAGCACAACACGTGGATCCAACCAGGAATCCTGGTAGGTTTTTCCCACTGAGGTTTCTACTGGCACAGCAATACCCAGCAACGCAGTGCCAGGAACAATTCTGGAGAACACAGGAGATGCTCCCTTGTCTAATCTTTGCTCCTGCATCTCAAAACCCCCAGAGAAATATCCCCGTTGACCTTGGCTGGGTCGACAGCTTCAGGGATTCCCGCACAGAGCGGAACAGCAGATTTACAGGATTTCTGCCCCCCTGTCCCCATACCTCGGCGCAGCATGTGCTCCCCCTGCAGCAGCTGCACGATGGCGGTCTGCGTGGCGGGCACGATGACGATGCTGCCGTCCTCGCGGCCGCACACCAGCCGCCCGTGCGCCGGGATGTACACGCTGGCCGTCACGCGCAGCGGCTCGCCCGCGCTGGCAACCATGCTCAGCTGGTCGATGATCCCCGCGGGACGCGGGCTCAGCTGGTCAAAAGCCTCCTGCAGGGATATCGAGGTGCTTGTCTGCAGGCCTGCAAAAAGGAGGGGAGCTATCAGCGAGGGCTGAGGTGGGAGGATTTGAGCAGCCGCGCCTAGTGGGAGGTGTTGGGAGTTGGAATGGGATGTTTCAGGTCTTTCCCAACCCACTCGGGGATTCTCTACTGGAAATGAATTCACTACAAGAATAAAGCTTTCAGCATATCTGAAAAAATGAGGTTACTACAACTCCTGCAGTTAAACCCCAACTTCACGATCTGTGGGAGAACCAGCAGGGCTTTATCCAGCAAAAACACACAGAAAGCACAAAGATCTGGCTATAAATTAGGTACCTTTTGCACCCTCCTGCTGGTCAAGGGTGTCAGGCACGCTCCAAATGCACAGCCTCCCTGAGGAGTCTCCTTGGATTAAGAGCCTGTAGGAAAACTCTCTCTGGCCACAGAAGAACCGAGTCACTGGAGGACATATTAGGAGCTGTTCAAAAAATAAGGAACAGCCTCAGACCACACACAAACCACGTGCTCAGCTCCAAGCTTCCTCCCTTTTAAAAGCAGGACAAAACCTCACACAGCCCATTAAAAAGCTCCAGAGAAACAGCTATACCTGTTTCTCTGCTCTGTCCAACACGCTGTACAATAAAGGTGGAATCAGGTTTTCCACTGCTTTCCCCACATCCCTGCGGAACGAGTCACTGGCTGGCAGGCAGCTGGGGGTAAGAACAAAGAAAGGAGTAAAATTCCCTGCATTTAGAGTGATTCCTACAGTAGGACACGGATGTTGCTCCCTTCCTCATGCTCTGATCACGTGAGGGAGAGGAAGGAGTTCCCACATGATTTATGTGGGAATATTCACGACAAAACACTATCTCTACCCAGAACAAACATGTCTGCACACTGTGAAGATGTCAGAAAAAAAGTCTTTGATTTTACTCTTCTAAGTTTTAACCTCTTCAATGCCCAATTTTGAATTAAATTTAGTTTTATATTTACATGCCTTCCCTTACCGGAGCAGTATTTCAGTAGCTTTTCAATGAATTCAGTTCAATTCAAATCAACCCAAAATTAAGTAAATAGGGTATTTCTTTGTTGAGTACCTGGCTGGTAATTTATAGATGAAACTTTGTCCATCCTCTGTCCATACAATCACTTTATCAGCTGCCACAAAGTCCCCACCAGTCCAGGTCTGCTCATTTTCACTGGGGACCGAACACAAGAGGGAATAATCTCCAGCATCAAAAACCTGAGAGGAAACAGCAGACTCTGTGGTTATTAACCAATTAATTACACATTAAAGTGCCCAGGCAGCAGCTGATTTTGGGTTCAGTATCACAGAATCATGGAATGGTTTGGGGCTGGAAAAGACCTTAAGGATCACCATGTTCCAAACCTGCACCAGAGGCAGAGATTGGGAATAAATACCTAGAAATACATTACATATATAATAGAGGTACACTAAGGAGACTTGGAGCATCTTCATCTAAATGTTTTCATGTAGTTTAACTGAGATTCCTGAGGCAGAGGCTCCAGGGGTGCTGCCTTACCCTCCAGTACTTGGAGCACACGACGAGGAGCGAGCGCTGGGTGAAGGCGCAGAAGGAAATGCTCTGGCAGTTCTCGCAGTAGATGGGTTTGGATTCCTCCTCAAACACTGGCGTGGTGTCCTAAACCGAACAGAACCAACACTAAACCAACCCTCTCCCTAAACCAAACAGAACCAACATTAAACCAACTCTCTCCTGCTCAAACTGAACTCAGGACTGTGCCAGAGCCCACAGAAAAAGGACTGGGGCACTTCTCAAGGTGCCAGATGGCCCATTTCTATGGAAACCCAAACACTCGGAGCAGTTTTTATTCCATTACTCCTCCTAAGAAGATCTGCAGGAGCACGTGGTGTCCTCTTTGGGTACTTAAATCTGCCAAATGCCCCAGCAGCACAGATTAGTGGTGCTGACCTTGCAGCCAGGTAGGAAGCTGGAAGGAAGCAGATTCCACTCCCATGTCATTCCTAAACAGAAGGTGATTTTTCCTTAGCTGATAAACATCTTTTACAAGAGGTTTCTGCGAAGGGTTGATTTACCAGAGGTTTGAGACCTGGGGCAAAGTCTCCTTTAAGACTTTTATTCATTAGTATCCAGGAAATGCCAAATAACAGGGAGCTGGAGATAATCCTGAATAATGAATATTCCTAAAAATGGTATGGTCTGCTCAGCAAAATATTAACCCAAATCACTACATTGTATAAATAATAAAACAGATTGGGAAAAATGGGAGATAATCCTACACTTAATTTGGAAATCAGTTCTCTGAGCAGGATTAGGAATTCTGATGGCAACTTAAATCAGTAAAGGAAAATTCAGTAAGCTCATTTTCCACTGGCAAAGAGGAAAAAGAGTATCAGCAGCAGAACAGCAGGACCAGAACTCTCCATCCCACCAGGAAGGGCCACTAACCCAGCAGCCTGTGCCTACCTGCAGCCGGCTGACTTCCGAGGTGATGATCCAGACTTTCAGGATGCCAGTCACAGACACAGCCACGACGGTGTCCTCTGGGAAACACAAACACGAGGCTGAGGCACCACGACTTCCTCACTCGTGTGTACCTGAGCATAAATTAAAACCTGATCCAAGCATTACAAACCAGGTCTGTGCTCAGGTGACACTTCAGCCCCTGCCAGCTGATCCAGCTGCAGCAGGATTCCCAGGGAAGCTGTGGCTGCCCCTGGATCCCCGGAAGTGTCCAAGGGCTCAGAGCAGCCTGGGCTAGTGGAAGGTGTCCCTGCCACAAGAAATAATCACCTTGTGTCCTGTTGGAGCGGATGATGGTCATGGAGCTGATCCAGTCGGGAGAGATCTTGGATATCAAAGAATAAAGCACTTCAAGGCTGGTTGCATCCACGACCAGAATTTCAGGGTAATGCCCGTGGCACAGGAGCCTCCCTTCCCGCTGCGTGCCGACTGTGAACTGATAGAACTGCACAGATGGGAACAAACACAAATCAGAATCCACGTGGGACAGGGGTTCACTCCTTCCTTTTGGACCTAAAGAGTATTTCCCAATCCATCCTGCTGCCTGCAGGAGGACACTTCCTGCTCTGCCCCCCTCCCAGGACTCACCTGGATGCCGGTGTGGGCACAGGCCAGCTTGGTGAACTCGATGCACCTCCCATCGTTCACATCCCACAGGCACATCTCCCTGAAACACAGGAAAGCTACATGGAAAATAGGCCAGGCTCCCAAGCACCTAAAAACCTTTACATTGGGAGGAACTTCACTGGAACCATTTATTAGGGACTACACCAATTGTACTTAGAGAAACCCGAAATCCAGCTGGACTTTCCAGTCCTCCTAAATGCACACAACCTCCTGCTCCCTGTGAGGATAAATTACAGAACCTGCAGGAGTTCAAACGAGCAGCTATTCCCACTATTTACAGTACTTTTTAATTTAAAACTTTATATTCAAATTTAATCAGAGCAGAATCTGTGAGGTACTTTCTCCTTTCCATCAGGTAGCTAAATTCCCAATGAAAACACATTTTGGTTTTAAATCCAATGGGAAGACATTACTTAGCCCTGAATCAGTCCAAGCTGAAAATTCTAAGTTTTGACACATTCTCCTCTCAAGTTCCTTGTTAAAAGGTTATTCAGGCAAATCATTTCCTACCTTTCCTGGATAAAAAAAAAATCTCTATCTATTTGGATATCAATTGCACAAGAAATCCTTCCCACTTCTCCCTCTAAACTGCTGCTCTGATTAATAAATAAAACCAGTCAAAAATAAAATGTATTTGCTGGGGAATTTTTTCTTGAGGATAAAAATCAAACACAGTGTTAAAATATCGATAAATTTGGGACAAATTCCCATTATTTCAGTCCTGCACATCAATAAACAGAAACTCACCCACTCTCTGATGCACTCACTATATATTGTTTTTCACTGGAAGCTGACGCCTTGGATAAACAAGTAACTGAGGCTGTATGACCAAAGAGCAGAGCTCTGGGATTGATCTGGGATCAGGGAAAGAAAACAGGAAGTCAAAATCACACAAATGACCAGAATATCCATATCCCCGCTTTCTACTTCATGTGTTATACACCTATTAATATGTGCACACACATTTAATGAGCACAGCAGTGGAGGGATCCTCTTGGAAGACTTTCTACTTCACACAGGAATGAGAATTTGGGGGGGAAAATGCTTTTTGCAAACTCCTCTCAATATTTACAAATCACGAGCTGAATTTGGCTGAATTCAATTCGAATTGAGTTTGGCTGAATGAAAAAAATCGTGTTGCACATTATGAGTTTTCCCCAACTGATTTCCTGTATATCCATAAGTAAGGGGAGACCTCAGAGCCCCCTCCAGTGCGAAAAGGGGCTCCAGGAGAGCTGGAGAGGGACTGGGAACAGGGAATGGAGTGCCAGGAAAAGGGGGAATGGCTTCCCACTGCCAGATGGGATATTGGGGAGGAATTCCTTTTCACAACACAATTAAGCACCTCAACGACAAAGCAGCAGCTCCAAGAAATTGGAACGAGTTAAAAAAACCTCCCACAGAGGCAGCAAGGAAGGAAGGCAGGGCTGAAACATCTCTTGGTAACCTGAGCAGCGCTGTGGGAAGGGCGGAGCGGCCACCCGAGCACCGGGAGAGGGAGGGCAGCCTGAGGGCAGGGGGAACGGGAATTGCGGCTCCATTACCTGCAGGTCAGCACCCAGGTCCCAGAGGCAGATCTGCCCGTCGTGGCAGCCGGTGACGATGACAGAGTCATCCACGAGCAGCAGGGAGGACACGCAGTGCGTGGGGGCGCGCCGGCCCCACAGCACGATGGGCAGCACCAGGCTGTTCCCGGCCATGGCCGCGGGCCGCCTGCAATGCCAACGGGACAACAAATTAGCGACACCCCAGGCCGTGCCCTTCACTCCTGTTCTTGCCATCGTTTCCCCTCACGTTTCCTGTCCTTTTCCTCCCTCCTTTTCCTGCCCTCTTTCCTCACATTTCTGCCACCTTTTCCCCTCACGTTTCCTGTCCTTTTCCCCCCTCCTTTTCCTGCCCTCTTTCCTCACATTTCTGCCATCTTTTCCCCTCAT
>VWZT01001398.1:157374-173945 GCA_013397055.1 Pachycephala philippinensis | reverse complement strand
CTCCCCCATCCCTGTGGCTCTCCCACAGGAGCTCCCCCATGCCAGTAGCTCTCCCACAGGAGCTCCCCCATCCCCGTGGCTCTCCCACGGGAGCTCCCCCATGCCCGTGGCTCTCCCATGGGAGCTCCCCCATGCCAGTAGCTCTCCCACAGGAGCTCCCCCATCCCCGTGGCTCTCCCATGGGAGCTCCCCCATCCCCGTGGCTCTCCCGTGGGAGCTCCCCCATGCCCGTGGTCCCAGGTGTGAGCGGCTGTGCCTCTGTTCCCAGATGGATCTGCTGCCGTTCATCAACAAGGCCGGCTGCGAGTGCCTCAACGAGAGCGACGAGCACGGCTTCGAGAACTGTTTACGCAAAGATTCCTCCTACCTGGAGTCCGACTGCGACGAGCAGGTGAGGCCCAGACATTCCAGGGGATTGCTTGGACTCAGTGGATATTTTACTGCAGGAGCTCTGGGACAGGCTGGGAGGGTGTAAGAAAACCCGGGGTACAAAGCTTGTTCCAGTGTTACCACTTTCCACACTGAGAATTCCTAATTTGCTGGGATGTAGAGGGCCAGAATGTGTGGAATAGAGAAAAATGACCACATAGTTTTATTCCAGAGCTCCCTCATCCCTATTTCTTGTGCTGAGTTGATTTTAAATGAAGAAACCAGTGTCTAATTGTGGTTTTTTTCCCTCCACAGCTGCTTATCACTGTAGCTTTTAGTCAGCCTGTCAAGCTTTACTCTATGAAACTTCAGGGGCCAGACAATGGTGAGTGAAGTGCCTGCTGCAAATAGAATTATTTATTATAGATTGATACGCAAATATTACCGTTTGATACACAAATAGAAGTATTTATTGTAGTTTGATACACAAATGGAGGTATTTATTGTAGTTTGATACACAAATAGAACTATTAATGCTTTGATACCCTTCAAAGAGACACTTGGATTTAATTCCAGGCTTAAGGTGAGAGCCACTGAAAGATTCACCTTATTTATTATAGGTAACTCAGCTTACATTGTTCACACACAGTTTCATAATGGCACGGAGTACTGAAATTCCCTGTGGAGTGTAAGGCACACGTGGAATCACACCCCTCTCTTTTATCCCAGGGCAAGGGCCAAAATACATCAAGATCTTCATCAACCTGCCGCGCTCGATGGATTTTGAGGAAGCGGAGCGCAGCGAACCCACGCAGGCGCTGGAGCTGGGCCCGGATGACATCAAGGAAGATGGGATCATCCAGCTGCGCTACGTCAAATTCCAGAATGTCAACAGTGTCACTGTAAGTCCCTTTTCCCTGGGGCACACAGGGACCTGCCCAGCAGTTGTCTCGGGGGCCTCAGCCAACGTCAGTAACTTGGTATTAATTTAATTTCCAGTCAGATCCCAGGGATGTTGTGACTTCTTGGGTCCTGGGTTTGCCAGCTGAATGGGGGAAGTGGAAGCTGGGAAAATCCCAGCTGGGAGGGGGGTTTAACAAACTGCCAGGAAAACACCAGTGCTCTCTATATAATTATTTAAATGAAGAGGACAGAGACCTCTCTAACAGGAAAAAGACTTTAATTTGGTCAGTTCAAACCAATGAGCAGCCGATGCTTTAGGTATTCATTCGGGGATGGAAGTTTCACTCCTTTTTCTGGCTCTTTTCCCTCCTCAGTTGTTTGTCCAGTCCAATCATGGCGATGAGGAGACGACAAGGATCACATATTTCACGTTTATTGGCACTCCAGTGCAGGCCACCAACATGAACGACTTCAAACGAGTGAGTCCCTCCCTAACGCCCTGCTCCGGAACGGGCTGGGGGAGCAAACACCTGGGGGGGCCACAATTCCACACTCAGGGGCTCAGGGCATCCCAGGGAAAATGTGGAGCTTTGTCCTGCATTTTCTCCAGCTTTCTACAAGGTTTTGATCATCAGCTTTGTAAAAATAAGTGGTAAGAACTGACAAACATGAGGGGCTGGCAAGTTACAAACACCAAAGGCAATGTTTTTTTAATAGCTGTGAGGTTTATATCTCGATTTTGGGACTCCCTTTTTTGGGAGCTTTATTTTTGTTTTAAAATGAACTGCTTCAATAGTGAATTTATGGTACAAATACCCTCTAATTTCAGGAGGTTAAAAGCACTAACACCAACGTGGCACCTACTTAATTTTTAGCAGCAAAATTTGATCTTAACTAAACTTAAAACTTAATTTCTCTGCTGGTAATAAGTTAATAAATGAGTTTAACAGCTTTTGCTGCCTTTCACTGCCACTCAAAGTCATTAAAAATCGTTGCACTGTTCTAAAATTAATACAGGTTTTAGACCTCCCTCATTGTCCCCAGACTAGAAATAGGGGAATTGATTTTTGATCTGCTTTCTTTGCTTTTCTGTGGCTTTTAAGTTGCCTGGAGAAGGTGTCTGTGGACACAGCAGCCACGGAATGGGGCTGGAAAGGGCAGGGTGGGAAGGAACTGCTCAGAAATGCAGGAGCAGGGCTGGATTGGGAGCTGGTGATCCTGCCTCACTCACACCCTCGTGGACACTGTGTAATTATGGTATTCCTATTTTCCTTCCTGGACATGGAATTTGAGCAGAAGGCAAGTCTTTGGATTGATGGAACGGAGGACACCAGGAAAAAAACTGCTGCTTCTGTCCTCAGAGAGCAGCGGGAAGAGCCGCAGATAAATAAATACTGACTGGCTGGGGGGTACTCGTGTCTCCTCTGGAGTAAATCCCTGCTTTCTCCTCTGACCCGCTCATCTGCAGTACACTTTGGACACATTTTGCTGCTGCTTTGGTTCTTGTAACACTCCTTCTGTTTGTTTTCCAGCTTAACTCCCCATTCCTAAAGAACTAAAAAGGCAGAAGAAATTAAAAGTAATAACGGGATTGGTGTGGCCTTGCTCTCCTCCCTCCCTCTGCTCAGCTCCCACCCTTCCCAAATCCCGCAGCATCTTCCCTTCCTGACTCACCAGCTCAGCTTTGCCCTCCTCTCCCTGCCCCAGATCCTGCCTCAGACACTTCTCTTTAAACTCTGTCCCATTTTTATCCTGAAGTTGCCATTTTAAGGCCGCACCCAGCGGTCCTTTAGCAGTCCAGCCCGGAGTGAATCCTGTGGAGCTCTGGACCAGCTCTACCAAGGCTTTTGTTTTAATATCCCAATGGAAAGGGAGGAACACGGATCAGCTTGGGGGGGTAATAAAGAGTTTCTTGTGGGAATGTGGGACGGGATGGGCAGAAAGTGGGCGGGGTTGAGCTGAGATGCTGAAATACCCATGTCCATATCCATGTGCTGGGTTTTCCAGATAATACACATGGGCCACTTGTCCCTCTCTGCCTCCGACTGGTATAGAATATTTCTGTTGATATTCCATACTTGCTAACACCTAATCCTTAATCCTTTAACTCTGGTTTTCCTTTTCTCCCTCACTTCTTTGCCTAATCTGTGTGTGAACAGAGTTTGGAATCACGCCAGGAATAAACCAATTTACGGGAATGCCAGCTTTAACTCTGGCCACGGGCTTTAGAAATGCTTTTCCTAGCAGCTGTTAATCACTGTGGGACAGTGAGAGCTCCTCGCCCTGCAGCCTGGCAGGGAATGGACACGGGGAAGGAGCGGGAAGGATGCTTCCAGCAGCTCCATGAGGTTCAGGGCTGGGAGGGGCTGGGCGTTTGTGTTTTAGCAGCTGGAAATCCCTGGATTTCTGGCTGACTCTCCAGGTTTGAGCTGCAGGTGAGGTCAGTATTGCGAGGGAAGCCCTGGCAGAGATGCCAAGGGGCAGGAACAGCCTCACACGGAGCATCCAGGGGGTTCCCACTGGAGATTCTCGCGGAGTGTGTTAGTGCGTGATGTCTAACCTGGGTCTGGGGTGTTCTCTGCAGCTCCAGCTCTAACTCCTGCCCCGAGCCCAGGCCTTGCTGTGTCCCTGCACTAAACTGGAATTGTGTGTGGTTTTCCAGCCCTAACCCCGCAGGGATTCCCAGATTCCCGGCCCTCCGGAGCTCCCGGAACGCACGGCCTGGACTTGATCCCTGGGAATTGCATTTAAATGTGCCCGAACCAAGAACCTGCTGCCCAGGTTTTAAACTTTTATTCCTGGTTTTTTCCTCTCCCAGGTAGTTGGCAAAAAAGGAGAGAGCCACTAGGAAGCAAAGCCACTGGAAGGCCTTATCCCGGTCCAAGATCCCCACTTTTCTCTCCGACTCCTGGATAATTGCTTGACCATACCCAGAGACTGTCAGGTTGATTTACTGCCATTTCCAATAAATCATTGCTTTCAGCTGGAGTGTGTTCCTGGTGTAATCCTCCTCCTCCCCCATGGATTTGTAAATAAAATTCCTGACTTTTGCCAAGTTGAATTTTGTTATTCCAAGAATTGTGGATCTTTTGTTCCATTGAAACTTCCCAGCTCCGCTGAGAGTTTTGGATGTCAAATACAAGTAAAATCGGAGTTTCTTTGGATTGTTATTCCCACAAAATACAGATAATTCTTGGATAGGAGTAAGTTTATGTGTTTAATTCCCATTCCCCTTTAAAATCAGAGCAGAGGAGGCAGATTTTAAATCATCATTCCATGAACTTCCACCAAATTCCTTACTGTTCCAAAAGTTTTTAGTATTAGAAATTCCTGACCCTGTTTCCCAGGCAAGCTGGGACGTAGATGTTTTTCCTTCCTTTTATTGGATGTTTCTCCTCTCTCTGATTTCAATAAGGGAATATTTATTGCAAATGTTAATTTTCCATCTTAATTGGAGTTTTTGTGCTACTTAGGGCACATTTCCAAGAAAATGTACCAAAGTAATGTTGGTAAAGCAGGCATTGATCAGCACCATATCCACAGAATTCTGTAAATTCCCAGGAAAACTGGCTAAGTGTTTAATTGCCATAATTAATCTCTTTGTAAAGTTAAATTTACTGCATTTTTAATTACATAAATCCCATTAAAACTTAAATCCTGGCCTAATTGCTGTTCCTTGGACACAGTGGGGTGGTTCTTTTCTGCCTTGGCACATTTGGATGTTCATCCCAAGTGAATTTCCTGCTAAAATACAATTTTTTTCCAAGCAGAACTGGGAATTGTCTAGAAATCCTTATTTTCTGAGAGGCAGTGGGTTTGTTTCCCTCTCACTGCCTAATCCAGGATGCTCCTGGAGCTGTGTTGGTCGATGGCGTGTGGTGGTGACAGTTTCATTCCGCTCCTAATTCCTCACTCCTTTGTTTGGAGGGATGTAAGACACGGAATTATATAGAGAAATAAATAATTTTTAATACAAAAGCTTCCTGGTTCTGGTTTTGTTCACTGGTCCCCTCCAGGAATGGCGGGGCAGTGCCTCGTTAAAGGATTTCCCTCATTCCTACCTGGTTATGTGGTGAGTTTGATCCGCCTGTTACAAAAGAGCAATTAAATGGGTAATATTTTTATTTCGGGGTGCCCGGTTGGGCACGTGGGTGCCATCGCTGGATGTCTCCTGCGGTGTCCGCCGTCCCGCTGCCTCTGGCTCACCTGCTGCTCGTCAACGGGGATTTCTGGGGTTCAGTGTGGGGGTTTAAGTTTATTTATTTTGTGTGTTCGTGTATTTGGGGTGTTTTTGCAGCAGGGCCGGAGGGAGCTGTTGGCCCCGGCGCTCCGTAGGGTCCCTTCCGTTCCGTTCGCGGGGAGCGCGGGCGGTACCGCGGAGTGCCCACGCGGTGGCGCTGCGGGCCCGGGAACGCACCGGGAACGGCCCCGGGAACGGCTCCGGGAACGGCCCCGGGAATGGCTCCGGGAATGGCTCCGGGAATGGCCCCGGGTGCGGGTCAGCCCCGCGGGGGTCACGGAGCCTCCGCAGCAGCCCAGAGCCCCGGCTCCGGCCGCTCCCGGCTGCAGCCCCCGGGCCTCGCTGTTCCCTGCAGGAAAACGGGAAAACTCACCTCGGTCACTCAGAAACTGAGGTAAAACCAGGAGCACCCGGCCATGGGGACCTGGGGCACATCCCAAAGAAATGTGGGGGGTCCTGATTTTTTTCCCCCACATATCGTGTAGCCAAAACCTGAGTTTTAATTTAATTAAAGTGAATCCTTCCCCTGGTATCCGCTTGTCCGCCCTACGGAATTTATCCCACAATTCTTCAGGTGCCTCCTGCACGTGTTGGCAGCTTGGATGGGAATGCAGGTGGGAATCAGGAGCTCTGTTATCCCCCTTTAATAAGGCCTGATCATTGATTAATTGGGGCATGATTAACTTAAGGCTATTACTGGGAGCTCTGTGTGAGTGTGTACATACTTAGGGAAGAAATTTAGGGAATATATTTTGGGACAGGTGAGCCTGTACAGGAGTGGCTCCACCCAAACTCCCTCAAGCAAGCCATGAGGTTACTGGTGAGGAAACGAACCCAAGTGAGCCCCCAGTGACCGAGGGTTTGGAATGTCACATCCCTGGGCCGGGCACCGGGAATCTGCAGCGGGATGGGAGCACAAGCAGCCCTCGGAGAGCAGGGAATGGCAGGAGCTGCCTCCCGTCTCCAGGATTATCCCATCAATCACATTTGTCTCTGGGACTGCCTCCGTTCTAACTCCAGGTGTTGCTTTCCCCTTGGAATGTCCCATGTGGAAAAGCTCCGAATTGATAAATCCAATTGCAAATAAAAGAGAGGAGGTTGTGGAGCTTCCCAGACACCAAAAATCACCTTCCGTGCATGTCCTGAGCGCCCGACCACGCCAGATTTGAGTTCCTGCCATGCTTTCCCCCTAATCTGAGTTACTCCCGGAATTCCAAAGGCTTGACAGCACACACAGAGCTTCCTGAGCATTTAATACAATTTCCCTAAAATTTTCAGTGAGAGAATTCTGAAAGGATTCTCAAGCAAAAGGGGAAAATACCTTTCCATCTAATTTCAGGAACGCATTTCCCCCTACGGAAATAGCACTGAGTGGCCAAAACACTTCATTTCCTCGTTGATGTTTTTAAAGTGAAACACCCAGGGGCTCCCCTGACACGAATATTTTTAGTGTTCGGATTTTTGGGAAGGCTGTTGCTGTCCCAGGTTTCCCCCGAGCTCCCGGGGAAGCAGGAGCCGCGGTGGCGGGGCTCCGAAGGCAGCGGAGTGTCACCAACGCCGTGTCATTAGCGCCGGGGACACCTCCAGTGGCAGCTTCCTGCCGAAAGCGGCCGGCAGCTTCGCTCCGCGGCCCTTGCTCCCTCCCCAAGGCGCGCTCTGCTCCCCACTTCCTGCAGAAACGGAATTAAATCGCCCAACACGTGCAGAACTAACCCCGCTCCAACCAGTAATCCCAGCCCAGCCCCGGGATTTGTGCTCCAGCCCGGCTTCCCACGCTTACCGTGCCGGCCTCCGAGTCCTGCTGGGAAGAGCCTGAGGAAGTCCTGGAGCTGCTCCTTGAGCCAGGAAAGGTCAGGGAACCAAAGTGTCAGAGTGCCCCGAAGTCTCCATCCCGGGGCTGAAATCCTTGGCAGTTTTTAATTTTTTATTTATTATTTTATTTTTATTAATATCAAGATTAGCTCGCCGAGTAACTCATCAGGAAAAGGGAAAGGAAAAGGGAAAGGAAAAGAGAAAGGAAAAGCAAAGGAAGTCGGAGGGTGTTTCCCTGTTTACCACATTTTAATGTCGCTGGAAAAAAAAAGGGAGAAAAATTATGGCATTTTGGTGAAATTCCCCATTTCTGACCATCAGATTTTAAAGCTTTGACACTTCTCAAGCAGCTCCAAGGGGAGTAAAGATGTTTTTCCTCCTCAATTCTGTTCAGAGCATGGAATGATTCCACTTGCACATGGGAAACAATGGGCCTTCCCAGGTCAATTTTCCTGGCTTTTTAGAGGAATTCATGTGGCATTATTTCCCAATTCCAGGGAAATCCGAATTATACAGATATAAATGCTCCGGATGGCATTTCTTACACACCCCCAGGTAAATGTGAGCTGATTCCAGATCAATTATCCCTCAATATTTTGTTTTAGATAAAATCTTCCCGTCAGAGGATGATTTGTAGCTATTGAGGCATGAATTTAATCCTATTTTTCTACAGGAATGAATATGATTTCTGGGAAGGCTGGGGAGCAGAGAGAAGGGACGGCAGGCTTTAATTCGGGGTATTTCGGGCTGGGTTTAGGTGCCGCGGGGATGGCGGGGAGCGGAGCCGGAGCAGCACGGGGTGACAGCCCCTCCCGGGAGAGCTGCCCGCAGCAGCGGGGCCGGGCCCGGGCTGTCAGCTCCAGCGCCGCCAAGTCGGGCTGGGGCTGCAATTTTCCGCCAGTAATTAGTCTCTCTGTGAGTTTTTAGGCTCGGTGTCATGTTGTGAAGGCAACATGTTCGACAGCGGTACCTGCCGGGGGAGGATCGGCGGCAGCCGCGTTTCTCACGCCAGACAGCGGAGCACTGGGCTGTGAGACTCGGGAGCGGCGGGGGGCACGGTGACTTTCGGCGGGGGGCGAGGAGCCGCAGCCAGGTGGCGAGTGCCAGCCGGGGCCTCCCGCCTCCGCCTCGGCCCCCGGGCGCTGCGAGCGCGGGCAGGAGACCTTCCCCTGCCGCAGTCACCTGGGGCACCTGGCAGCCGGGCACCGGAACGCCGGGCACGGGCAAAGGGACCTCATCCCGTGCCCAGCGATGGGAATGGACCCTCCACTTCAGGGCATTAAATGGCAGCGGGAGCATTCCATTGCTCTGAACGCTGTGAGTGGAGTCACTCCGTGTGTTTGGGAATTGTTTTATATTGAGGGAATATTACCCGAATGGGGATTTCCAGCCGGCTGTGGAGCTGGGAAGGGAGAGGGCAGCCCCCTCTGGAGCTGCCCATGGGTGGGCTCAGTGAGGGACCCTGCTCTCCAGGCGGGGACCGCGCTCCAGAGCGGTTCCCATTGGCTGGAAGGACGGGGCTCTCTTTCCCACGGCACGCTCAGAAAGCATCTTGGAGCGTCTCATCCATCACCCCCAAATTGCTCAGCGACCCCCAGGCCAGCGGGAGCAGGGACAGCATCTGTCCGTGCCGCGGTGATGGAGTGCCAGGGGCGGTGCCCCCGCCCCGCTGCCCGCCGCCGGGAGCTGCGGCTGGAACCCCGGGAATGCAGCGCCCCAAAGAGCTGCCCCCGTCAGTGACTCCTTGGTGGGGTCTGGAACAAGGGCAGCGCTCTGCCAGGTGCAATTCCAGACTGAAATGGGGAAAACGGGAATTCCCACACAGGGCAGGACCCCGCCCTTGGCACCCCTGCCCACAGGCGTTGCTTCCCAATGAGAAGCATCCTGAAATACGCTGTAATAGTGCTTTTGTGAAGGATGCGGGATTCCATAATTGGGGATGCCTCATGGAAGTGAAACTCCCAATGTGTTAGGGCTTGCAGGACGCTGTTATTTTTAAATCCCCACATTTGGAGGAATTGTAACCAAACACCTTTTCCAACAGGAATAAAAGTACAGACTGAGGTATTTTATGGGTGGCAGCTGTGGCCAGAGCCGTTCCATAAAAATCCGTGCGTGGGGCTATTAATCCCGGCAGGAATTCTGCTGGCTCTGTGCAGGGTGTCTGGAGCAGAGCCTTCCCCCAGCTCTGCTGGGATATTCGGGGGATGTTTTCCCAGTGTGTCCGCGCAGGAACCAGTGGAGCTCCTCGGAGCCCTGAGGGCACCAGGCACCCCCGAGGAGAGGCGGGAGCTGTGCCCGCCCAGCGCCGGCCGTGCCTCAGTTTACCCTGGGGTGACCTCCGCGTGCCCTCTCCCCTCGGAGCACCCTGTGCCGGTGCCAGGTGGGGGCTGGCGTTCCCGCCGCGGGAAATGCCAGCCTGCCCGCGCTTCCCATCACTAGGCAACGGCTCCATCCCGGTTTCTGCGCTCCCAGTTGGCACCTCCCACCATGTTCTTGCCGTGCAGGGGATGCAGAAGCCCAATTTCTATCTTTGGGTGCCAGTGCACGTCGGAGGCACCGGCGCGAGCACGGGGAAATCGCTGGCACGCAGCGGGCGGGTGACACGGGGACCCCGCGCGCCTGGAGCTCCTCGGCGCGGGGCCGGGGGCTGCCGAGCCCAGGCCAAAAAAGTTGGGAGGGTTTTTTTTGTCACATCCCAACTCGGAGCTGCTCAAAGAAACAAACACTTTTAATGGAGCATATGCAGGCGCCGGAGAAGGAGAAGCTTCACAATGCATCTGCTGCGGGACCAGAAGGCTCCGCCGAGGTGTGAAGTGGGAGGAGAAAAATTCCGAGTGGATGATGCCAGAGAAGATTGCAGAAATATTAAGCAGAAGGAATGTAAACACGTGGAGCCGGGGAGGGCTGGCACAAAGAGCCATCGGGTTCAGGCCCGTGCGGACGGCCCCGGGCCCCGCCCAGGAAGGGCCGCGGACACGTCTGCAGGGGCTCCCCACCCCGGGAGCCCTTCCCCGCTGCTGGGCTCCCACTCGGGGTTCGAGGTGTGCTCAGCGTGTCCCAGGCCAGGCTGGACGGGCCTCGGAGCCGCCCGGGCTAGTGCAAGGTGTTCCTGCATCCCTCAAATCCCTTCTAAACCAACCACGCCATCATTCTCCGAGGCACCACCGGAGCTCCTGCACTCAGCTCCACCATCCCCAGGGCCCGGGAGCCTGGCAGATTGATTTCCATTTTCCGTAGGGAACAACGGCCCCACCGTGACATCGATTTCCACGCAACGTGTTCCACTGCAAACATAAACACTGGGAACACCTGCCTCTCCTGCTGATAAGGGGGAGGGCTCCTTATCAGCGGGAATATCACCTCATTACCCCTGTTCCGCATTCAGGAGCGTGCAGGCCTTATCTCTTCCAGCCAGTGGCCAAATTCTGCTCTCCCTCAGCCCTCGGCACCGTGGAGAATCCAGCGAGGCTGCGCACTCGGAGCTGGAAGCGGCATCTGGAGCTCTTATTCCTTAATTCTCTGATTAAAGGGATATTTCCCAGTTTCAGAGCTGCCTCTCTGCCCCCCTCTGGCACGTGCAAGGGGCTCTCCCCCAGTACCCCCAGCAGCCCCAGCACAAGGCAGGATTGGGATGTCCCAGGAAGGGTCTCTGCCCCTCCTCAGGTGCTTTTTGGGAACTCAGCACAGGGTGTCCCCCTGAGCACAGGCTCCAGTCTGTGCTGGGAACGGCCAGCAGGATTTCTGGGGCTGAACCGCTGAGGCTCAAACCCAAACTGACCAGAGTTCCAAAGGAAACCCAAAGGGTGGGATTAAAATCCCAAAGTGGAGTTTTGCCCCGGAAAAACAGCAGTGTCCTGGTTGGGTGCTATCCCATGTGACCCTCGCTGTCGGTCATGACCGACTCCCATCTCCTGCTTCCCATCCCTTTTCCTGACCCCCCTCAGCCTAATGCCTGGTTTTCCCTGTGCCAGGGAAAGGTGACTCTCTCCCCCTCAGCGTCCCCAGGGAGGCCGGGCCGAGGGGCCGTGGCTGCCAGGGCAGCTTTGCCCGAGGTTCCGGCCACGGAAGAGCCAGCAGCATCTGCTGAGGTGGCCAGGGGACAGTTTAATGTATTCCTCTGACCTTTCCAAGCGCTGTTCCAGCTGCAGCTGCTGGTGGCCCACGAGGGACGCGTGTGCTCTGTCTGGGAGATGGAGCTCCCGTCTCCCTGACCAGGGAGGGAGAGAAAGGAGCAGCTCCCAAATGCTCCAAACCACCTGGCAGGTGCTGCCTGGCCTTCAGTGGCCATGGCTGCCCACAGGAATGGCATGGAACGGCATGGAATGGAATATTTTCCACTGTGACCACCCAGCCCACTGCCTGCGGATGAAAGGTGGCTGGGATACAGCTGGAAAAATACAATTCCTGCACATTCCAAGGTCACATTGTACAGACTTGAACTGCCTTCCCAGGGCTTTGGGTAAGGAAAGCTAAAATAGGCAGGATCCCAATGGAAATTGATCCTACAGCACGTGGCTGTGGCTCCCAGCTCCCTTCCCAAGGCACATCCAGGGATCCCACCTGTGGATGCCACCCCGTGTGAGCACGGCAGCCCCGCTCCCCCCAAAGCCGCGGCACGTACGCAGAATTCCGGAGGAATAATGAGGGAAAGATGTTTGCCCCAGTAAATGAGCCTCATTAGGAATGTGTTCGGAGCCGTCAGGAGCGAGAGGTTCCCAAATTCCTTTAATATCCATCGTGGGTAGCTCCTGAAGAGTCATTGCAGCACCTGCACGCGGCGCTGGCTGCGCCAGGCCCTGCTCGCACCACGCCCTCCCCGAGCCCCCAGAACCGCGGCCGTAACTCCGGAGGAGCCAATGGCTTTGTGGGAAGCAGGTAATGACTATTCCCATCTCAGCAGCTTCCTAATGCAAGCTCATCCCGAGAAATATGACACATCCGCCTCCTTTGGAGGCAGCTCATTAAAGGCGGAGGGTTTGCACTCCCACTGCTCCAGGAAGATGTTGCATTTTTCAAATTTGATTCCTAAACCAATTAGTTTTCCATCCTCTAAATGCCTCCTTTATCCTCCGCACATTATCCGGCAGCGTTGTCGCTGCTTTAATGGGAGTCATTATTTGAGCTGGAATGTTGGGGCTGGGGACTCACGTTGGTTCCGGTGTGTAAAGTACACATGGAGGTGCCATTTCCAGAGGGGGCCCAGCCCTGCATCCCATGGGATCTGCTCCAGGGTGCCCAGAGCAGCTGTGGCTGCCCCTGGATCCCTGGCAGTGCCCAAGGCCAGGTTGGACGGGGCTTGGAGCAGCCTGGGACAGTGGGAGGTGTCAGGGGGAGGCACTGGATAGTCCTTAAAATCCCTTCCCACCCAAACCATTCTGGCATTCATGATGCCATGAAAACAGAGCCTTACCTGATTCCTTCTGAGCAGCAGACAGGAATTCTGTTCATTTTCAGCCCAGCTTGAGGAGAAGCCAGGCCCGAGCCTCAGAATCGCTGCCGTGCAGACAGGAGCCAGATTTCCCTTCCCCGGCTGCCCTCGGGAGCGGTGTCCAGAATGTCATTAATAAAGCGAGCAGCAGTAGGTGGCTGAGGAGGGAAGACATTAATTCTTGAGAGCAGCACACACATGGCACCACGTCCGTCGGCCAGGAGCTGGGAAATCATTCCCTTGGAATTGTTTCTGCGGCCGTGGCTCTGTTCGGCTTTAGCTGAACTGAGCAGACCCCTGCTGAAAACCAAACTCCACTCGGATTGATGCTTCCCTGACCTATATCCACTGCCTCCCGGTGGAAAAATAAATATCTAATAATGGTATAATAAATATAGTTCCATAATACATCTGATTTTAATCTATATAACTTTATAATATTTATAACATTATATATAACTATATAGAAACACCTTATTATCCCTATATATACCATAATTTAATCAATTCAATACCATGAGGTTTAAGCTGCTGCTCACCCAGAGTCCTCCACTTGGAACAAGCCCAGGCATTGAAAACCCTTTGGAAAATCTTCCCAGGCACAGGAAGCTGTTGGCTGGGGCAGTGTGCCCTGGGGGAGCTTGTGCCATACCCGAAAAATCCGTATTTTAAACAGCCACTGATTTTTTGGGGGGGCTCAAAAGCTCCCAAACGCCTCCTGCACTTTCCAAAATGGGCTCCTGCGAGAGTGTTATCCATGGAAGAGCCTTTGGGAAAGCTGGCTTTAGGTGGACATGTGCAAATAGTTTGCTTTTCTACTATTTCCCTCACGGACACAGACAGACAGACCCGGAAGTGGGAGCAGACAGGGGACACGCGTGCCTTGGGATATCCCGGGAGTCATCCTGGTGATTCCCTGGAAGGTGAGGAGGATAAGCGTCCCGGACCTGGGAACGAGGTGTAAATAACACCCAGCTTATTAGAGCACTGTAATGGGGTGGTAAAGAGCTTAGAGGCTCTGGCATTAAATGTGCTCCGCCCGTGCTGGCAGGGAAACACCGTCCCAGCCGCGGAGCAGGGCATTCCCGGGGCACTCCGAGGGCAGAGGCGCTCCGTCCAGGATTGTCCCTCTTATTTAGTAGCTCCCGAACCCCCAAACTCCCCCTCGCATCAAGAGCATGGAGGCTTTGTGTCCCCCTTGTGCCGCCCGGCCCAGGGAGCCAAACCCGGCCGGACTCTGGGAATCGGGGAGAAGCCCTCTCCACGCCGTTAGGGCGCCAGCGAAGGGAGAAAGCCCTGCCGCTCCTTGCGGAGCAGCTCAGTCCCTCCAAGCGGCGCGGAGGGAGCGGCGGGGCGGCGGCGGTGCCGGGCCCGCGGAACCGGAGCCCGCACGGTTCGCTCCGTGCTGTCCAAGCAGCTGTTCCCGATCGGCCTCCCTGCAGGTATCGCATCGGGGATTAGTGCTGCTTCGCCTGCTCGCGCGGCACAAGGAGTGCATGTGTAATTACATCAAGCACGCCTCAGCGCCCCGCGCTCGCTCGGCCCCGCTCGCTGGCAGGGCCTCCCCGCCGCCGGTGCGCTCCCTTCCCGCGTTTGTTTTCCAGCCCGATGTCCCTGGTCCAGGCAGGGAGCCGCACACCTGGCAGCGCCTTCCAGCTCGCGCACCGGGCGCCCCAATTTGCAGCCTGGTGGTTCCTCTTCCAGAGGAAAACTGCTGCTCTCCCAGCCCATCTGGGACCGTTTCCAGGAGACCCTGGGACGGGGAGGGAGCTTTGCGTGATGCTCACTGCACCTCAGGAGTCTCTGGGGGCTGAAAATTGGGGGATTTCTAGTGGAAATCCTGGGAAGAGGCATGAAAACTTTGAATGAGAACCTCATGGCCCCAGGGTGAGTCACATCTCAGTCACCCCCCAAATCCACAAAGATTTAGAGTGTTCCCAAACTCGCCCCCACACTTCCCACTCCGCATTCCTGAGTCTCCTTGATTAAATCAGCTTTATTTCATAGCTAGGAAACCCAGGATTTGCCTCCATCAGAGGCCTAATGAAAGAAGAAAACAATCTCAGACCTGGGAAGTTACTCTAGGACTGTGTGAAGTTTTTCTCGGGATGATGCTGGATTCTAAGTGCAGTTCTGCTTTGGGAACCCCTGGAGATCGAGAAACCCTTAACCAAATCAAATGCAGGGCCTTGCTGCCATCCCACTGACTTGAAGCCAGGGGAAAACCTGGATTTGGGGGTTTGTAGCCCTCCTTGCTGGGATGTGCCCCTTTCCTGGCACAAAGCCCCCGCCGTCACCCCGGCCTGGCAGGGGGAAGGAGCTGTGGAGCCGGAGGGCAGCTCCTGCCTGAGCCCAAACCAACGCGGCTTAAGAGACTTAAAGGCCTTGGATCTCCCCTTTGGAGCGGGATTAGAGGGTGTTTGTCCTCCAGATTCACACCAGAAGGAGCGAACTTTAATCTCCTTCAGGGCCTTGTTATCCTCTTTTCTGAGACTCATCCCATTGGATGCAAGGCATCTCCAGAGGTTCCCAGTGTGCAGAGTCAGGCTGCACCCTTCAGGTGCCCACGGGCCGAAGGTGGAACAGGGAATTGCTCTGGCCTGTGGCTGGGTTACGTGGGGAGGCTGGAAAACCTCTCCACGACCTGGATTTGCTTGGTGGGAGCTATTTAGGGCCACACACCAATTAACTCCTGATGATCCACGTTCCCTGGGGGAGCTGCAATGTTTTGGAGCAGTTTCAAACACCAGGACACTTGAGCAGCTGCCTGTGATAAACAGGTGCTTCCTCACCCCTCAGGTACGGGATTTTATTAATTTTTCCAGTGACCTGGTATTTCCTATGGATAATAGACATTTTTTTGGTGGAGGGAGAACAGAAGAACAGAAGAAAGTGAGGAAGGAAGGGAAGCTATAATGAGACACATTCCCATGTAGTTATGTTTGAAGAACCACAGAGTACAGTTCTCCCATCCTCTGCAAAGCCACAGAACATTTCAAAAGGACATTCAGCCGGGAATATCGCAGTTCATCCCCTCATTGCACCATTCCCCAATGAAAAATTCCAACCGCAATAAAGCAGGGAACTCGCTGTGCCAGTGGCAGCCTTCGAACGGATGGCTTGGCGAGGGAGAGGAGGGAAGGAAGCACTCAAAGCTCTCATCAGATGCTCCGAAAATTATTTCAGCTGCTAAAAATGCTAAACAAATTTGGATTTCAAAGGACATGTTCCAAACCCTTCCCCTTTGATAATTGCTTTTTTAGGTTTTTTTAAGCCATCTGTCATATATTTCATTCCAGTCTCAGAGGGCCGATGTTCCCCTCCCCGGAGCGCCCCGGATGGGGGATGTGGCAGCTCCCCAGCGAGGCTTTGGGACCCCTTCCAGGGCCTAAAGGGGCTCCAAGGGGAGCTGGAGAGGGACTTTGGAAAAGGCATGGATTGCCAGGACAAGGGGGAATGGATTGCCACTGCCAGAGGGCAGGGCTAGATGGGATATTGGGAAGCAGCCTGGCTGCGAGGGTGCTGAGGCCCTGGCACGGGGTACCCAGAGCAGCTGTGCCTGCCCCATCCCTGGAATTGTTCCAGGACAAGTTGGAATAACGTGGGCTGGTGGAAGGTGTCCCTACCATGGCAGGAGCGGGACTGGGTGATCCCTGAAGGCGCCTCCATCCCGAGGGGTCCGTGGCTGTTCGCTCCCCGCGCTCCCGGAGCTCTCCCGCTTCCCGCCGCGCCGTGAGGGGAAAGCAGAGGGAGCAGCGCCACCTGGCGGGGCGCTTCCCGGGCAGCAGCGGGCTCGGGCTCGGGCTCGGGCTCGGG
>VWZT01001398.1:143443-155549 GCA_013397055.1 Pachycephala philippinensis | reverse complement strand
ATGGATGGATGGATGGATGGATGGATAGCTGGCTGGGTGGATGGATGGCTGGGTGGATGGATGGCTGTGCAGCCCGAGCTCCCCCTGACCCTGGCACGGAGCTCCCTGGGCACCCCTCCTGAAGACACAGCGCACTCCCGACAGCCCGAAAAGCCCGGCGGCATGGCAGCAGGGCCGCCCGAGGTGTTATGGCCGTGCTGCGCCCCGGAAGCTTAAAAGGGGCATTATCCTGCTCTAGGATCCATGATTACCCTGCTCTTGGATCCATGATTACCCTGGTGTGGGATCCACGGAGGCCGGGCACGGAACTGCCTGGCCCGGTGTCCCTCGTGTCCTGCTCGGAGCTGCCCCTGGGGCAGCAGCAGCTCCTCCCAGCCCAGTGCCCTCTGTGGGCAGAGCCGGGGCTGTGCCGGGCTTTGTCCGGGTTAGCCAACCCCTCGGATTTATCCATGAGCAGGAGCTGCAGCCAGGCGCTGAAACCCGGAGAAGGCTCAGTGAGGAGTGGCTTGCTTTCAAGGTGACACTCCGGGATATCACAGGCGGAGATGGGAAAACGGGTCCCCTGGGAATATTGCTGCAGTTTTAAGGAAAAAGGAAGTTTTCTGACACTCCCCTCTTCCCTGAGACGCTGCAGGGAGGGCAGGGATGGCCAGAGTGGGACAAAGCCCCCCAGTTCCAGTTCCCAGTCCAGCTCATCCCTCCTTCCTCCTCTCCCGTTCCCAAATCATCTGGAGTTTTGCTGCCTGGCCCCGTGTATTCCCGCTCCCACCAGTCCTTCCCAAAGCAGACGCACGGGCTGCTTTGCAGGAGCGGAGCCTCGCGTGACTCCTGCAATAGCAGCAAGCCCAAGAGCAGGAGAAAACCCCGCTTGGAAACGAGCGGTTCCCCCTTGAGATGAAGAATAGTGGGAAATCAAGGCAAGTTAAAAGTCCTGGAAACTGTTCCCTCCTGCTGGAAGTTCAGGACTGTACAAGAGCCAAGTCCCCAGACATCAAAGTATTTACAAACTGAAATAAAGTCAGCTCTTGTGGTGCTGTAGGGAACGGGATGGGCTGGTGGAGACCCCGTGTGGGGCTCTTCCCAAGGGCAGAACTCCCATGGGGAGGAATTCTCCCCTCTGGAGCCGCCGTGTGCAGCTGTTAGGAATTGGGATGCGGTATGAAAATGACCCTTTAACCCAGATCAGCCCTGCCCACACCTCCGGGCCGTGTGCGGGGCAGCTGGGATGGATGTCCTGGAGGAGCCAGCGTCCTTCCCGTGCCTCCAGAACATCCCGAGTGACCAGGCTGAAGCAGACCCCAGCTCATGGAGGGTTAAATGGGATGGGATGAATTCCTCCTTTGTTCTTTATTGTACTGGTATCAAACAAGCAACTTAAAAGTGCAGAGCTCTGGGGCTAAAAATAGCTCAGCTGTTCAAGTGGTGATTTGGTCTTGGGGAAAAAAAAACCCTCTGTTTCAACCAGCTCTTCTAAGGGCCGTTTGAAATTACAGTTTGCAAAATAAACCTTTTTTTTTAAGGTGGGGAAAATGTGTTCTTCAGACTTTCCACCCCTTCCCTGCTTGTGCTTCAACCTGAGCGCAGGCGGTGGCCCCAGAGGATGGTGGAAGACAAGGGGGAAGCAGACACGGATGAAGTCCTCCATCCTGCAATTCCTGCATGGAACAGGGCTCTTGGCACACCCCCTCCCAGCTGGGACGTGCCCCTATTCCTCCTTCCACGGTTTGAGAGGCAAAGTTGGTGCTCCAACCTTGACAAAGCCCCAAATCCCTGGAGCCAGAAGGGACGGGAATAGCAGGGAGGGAACCCTCGGCTCCCGAAATGGATGGTGCTCCCTAGGAATGAGCAGTTGTTTTCCTTGCGTTTCAACTCATTCCAAATGCAATAAACTCCCAATTAAAGAAACGAATCTGTGCTCACAAATGCAAATAGGAACCCACCAGTCCTTCCAGCCCGTATCCAAGAGAAAATTCCCGTTCCCTTCCCTCTGCTAGCCACTCAGCCTGGGTGAGGAGCCTGGACGGTGCCGGGTGCAGGGACATTATCCATAAAGCCTGTAATCCAATCCAGCCCTTCCTACAACAGTTTCACAGCACGCCTGGATTTTTTTAAGGATATTTTCTATTTTCATCCCGTGATCCCATGTAATACATAGTCTTGGCATTTCTTATCACTTCCAACCATGCCTTTCGCAATTTTTTTTATGTTTGTTCCAAATTTCAGGGCTGTGCATCCTTTTTGCCTCAGACCAAAAGCCTATCGCACGTTCTCATCATTTTAATTAAACGAGGGCCAAGCCAGGGCAAATGTTTGATTTTGACTCCAAAGGTGCATGCAAATCACCAATTCCATTTGATTCGGGATGGAAAAGGCTCCCTGCTACATCCTTCCTGGATGCGGAATTAAGCTGCCTGCCAAACTCCGGGCTGCACATCACTGTGGGCTGGAAATTAAAAGCTGAATTCCCGCATTAAATGGAAGTTGTGCAGGCATTGTTTTTAAGATCCGCAGCGAATCCGACGGCATAAAACTCGGATCTTTTCACTCGAGGCGAGCGCCGTTGGAATTCATCAACTCCCAACAAGCAAAGACTGAAATTTGCATTAAATGGCTCCGGAAACAAAATTTCCCAGCATGGGAACGATCTCCAAATGACTTCCTCTTGTAATGGCTTCCCATTAAAGGCACTTCCAAGCGCAGCTGCGGCGATGGCGCCCATGGAAGGTACGAAGCTGCACCTTGAGCTGGAACACGATCCCAGCACAACGTGCTGTTTGCATGGGGACGAAGCAGGGACCATTCCCGACTCCTTGGGATGTGTCTGGGACCGGCCGTGTGGAGGAGGCGTGGAGCCCAGGGGCTGTGCCAGGGGCTGCTCCTTCCTGCTGGCCTTAAAATCCTGGAATGCTTAGGGCTGGAAGGGCCCTTTGAGGCCTCCTGGTTCCAGTGAGGAATGGCAGCTCAGGGAAGGCGTGGAGCAGTGGGAGATCTGGGAATGCCCAGGAGGCCCTGGCTTGGCTGGAACGGTCCCTCCTCACCCTGGGAATGAGGATGTCCTTGCTCCAAGAGAGGTCACCCTTATCATGGGCTTGTTCCCTCTTCCTGTTTGGAAGCACTTCTCCTTTTGTCATCCATGGAGAGCTCCTCGCTGGGACCGTTCTCCCCGCCCGGGAGCCGTGGGAGCAGGCCAGTTCCTCTCCCAGGACATTTCCATGGCTGGGAAACTCCAGAGCTTGCTCACGTACCTGTTCCTGGGCTTTCCCCACCATCCCCAGGTGCCATTCCTTTCCTGGCACTGGCAGGACTGGTGATGTTGTGCTTTCCGTGCGGGAGCTGCGGAGAACTCTGGACTCACCCCCCGGCACACCCCTCTCCCCGGCAGGTTTCCAGCCCCTCAGCGCCCTCATTCTCCTGCCCTGCCTGTTTTCTTCTGGATCTAAATGTTTCTTCAGACCAACTGGATTTGAGTTATTTATTGGGAGCGTATTTTCCCTGGAAATAAATCGGCGGGGCTGTAATTTGGATGTAATGTTCCCCAAAAGCCATTCAGGCAAAATCTCTTTTTAACTGTGGCTAATTACGGATCCGCGGCTGCTCCGCACCAAAACCGGGAGCAGCCAACGGAATGTTGATTATTTCTCTCACAAAGGGGAAAAATCATAAATTCTTTCTAATGGGATCTTTAATAATAAAAAAGAACATAATCATTACTACCCAAAGATGGATGGCTTCCATGGGGCTTCCTCACCAGCATTTTGTCTGATTCCATCTCCGTTGCACTCGCAGCATTAATTATTGGAGACTAATTAGGCAAAATTGCGATGGAAACCCTAATGAAAACGGGTCTCCCGAACCCCGAACTCCTTTGGCTTCTTCCTTTCTTCCCGAGTGCTCCCGGAGCGCTGGGAGCGCTGTGGGGACCCCACCCGCCGTTGGCCTGGCCCATGCTGGGGACGGACAGCCCTCTCTGCCCCGGGAGTTCCCAGAAATGCTTGGATTCCCGGCTGTTCCCGGCGAGCCCTGGGCGCAGGTATCCCTCCTGCTCCGTGCCCTCCTCCCAGCTGGGCTGCAAGTGCTTACGGCGGCTGCCTGAGCTCAGCAAGGTCACACATCCCTCCCTCCCAGGGGAGCTGTCCCGGCATCCAGCCTTCCGCGGGAGAAGCCGGATTTCTGCTCGCTCCCGCAGGTTTTCTGCAGAGCAGGGGCAGCAGGGAGACATTATCCTGCTCCATGCTCCATGCTCCAGCTCCATGCTCCAGCTCCATGCCAGCATGCCTCTCCCACTCGGTCATGGGATAAAAAGGGGGGAAATAGCAGGAGATGGTGTTTGTTCCTTTGTTGGATAATAAATCCATCGATTCCTACGCAGCACCCTAATTTTAGGTGTGGTCAGCTGTCCAGGACCTCGTGCCATGGCTGTGGCCATAGGGAGGATCCAGCTCTCCCTCCCTGCCGCAGCCCCCAGCACACGGGAGAGCACGCTTCCCTCTCCCACCTCTTCCCAGACTAAACAAGCCCAGCTCTCCGTGTCCCCTCTGAGGGCACGTTTTCCGTGTCGGATGCTCCTCGGCGCGCTCTGGCCGGGCTCCAGGCGCCGCACGGCTTCTCCCGGGGCTGTGGCCAGGCCGGAGCCTGCTGTGCAGCTGAGCCCTTCCTTCCCGGAGCGCGGCATTCCCGTCCGGGCAGCCTGGTACCGCGCCGGCTGCTCCTGCGGCGGGGTGACATCGTGTGCTCAGCCCAGACACAACCCAGATTGCTTGCCTTGGAAACAGGCCCTCGGATAATGTCTTCCGAAATAAAAATAATCATTACTTGAAGCTGTGTCCTCTCCAGTGTTCCCAGCCAGACGCAGCTGAAGTTTGCTTTTCCTTTTTTTTTTTTGCTGAACCTTTTTCCCCACCATCCATGATCAGGCAGAGAGGCTGTGGAGTCCCCATCCCTGGAAGATGATTTTGGCTGCTGGGAGCTGCTTTGCTCCTTTCAGCCGGCTGTGTACAGGGAGGGGGGTTAAAAATAGTTGGGAATGGGATAACCAGAGGAAGAGCCGGAGTCTTCCTGCAGCCCCCAATCACCGGAGCTCCCGGTCCCCCCTCGGAGAGTTCCATCACCATCTCCGTTGCTTCTCCCCTCATTACCTAAGAAGATTAACGGCTTTGGGTTTGAAAAGTCCACTCTCTCCTCGGCGGGTATTTAGAGGGTGTAATTCCCGATTAAGTTTCACTGCAGCTTCCCGGGGAGCAGAGATGCCTTCAGGAGCCGAGCGGGGTGAGATGGGCCGCAGATATCCCTGTCAGATGTGTGCCACGGCTCCGGCGGCACCTAATGGGATTTGCATTCCAGCCATTGCCGCAGTAATCTGCCCCCAAAGCTGTTCCCATCGCACTCGTTAAGCGTCTCGGAAATAATCAGGAATAAAGGTAAAGCGCTGGGAGGGAGAGATAAAATCACTGCCTTCGGAGGGGCAACCCCGAGCAGCAGCTGGGATGTGCTGGGATCTCGGGCACCCAGCAGCAAATCCAGGGGCTTTCCTGGGGCACACCTTGATCTTACAACCCCCTGCTTTTTAAATTCATATCACCACGGCGCAAAACTTCCCTAAATCCAGCTACGATGAAAATCTAGCCAAGGAGGGGCAGACCCTGCAGCCACCAGGCAATTCCCATTCTTAGATCTGCTCTTCGTGCCTCGAGTTTTGGAGCTGCTGGGGAGGAAATCCCACCTGCAAGTGCATTCCCCGATGCCTTCAACTCTGCCTGAGAAGCTTTCCCCAGCACTGTGTATTCCCAAGCCACAAAACTGCACATTAACCTGGTTCTGAAAACTCTTACAGGAAAAAAGAAGCCTGGAATCATCAGGAATTTTCAGCCCGTACCCAGGAGGTGAAACAGAGTTAAACCTGTTGAGCTGGCCTCGATGCTTCTGATAAAGAACAGATTTTGGGGTGGGAAGGGAGCGAGGCTGAGGTGACACGGCCGGGACCAGCCCCGGAGGTGCTCTGAGGGTGCCTGGTGTGTGTGGGGTGTTACCCACACCTTACTCCCAGGCGTGGGCGCTGCTCAGGGGTGTGCACAGGCAGCGGGAGAGGATCGGCCACGCTTAAGGAGATTATTTTCCCGGTGCCTCGCTCGGGCACGCTGGGAGACGAGGGTGGATATTGCTGCTTTCCCCTCCTGATCCTCGAGCCTTTTGCTTTGGCTAACAAAGCCCGGACCAATCCCCAGGGAATTACTGGAGTGATTTCCCTAAGACCGTCCTGTTCTTGCCACGGCAGGACAGAAATGAGGATTTCTCGGCACCGTCAGCAATGTCTAATCCGCCTTCTCTAACCTGTCTGGCAGCTCTGGGAAGAGGGAGCGGTGTGGAGTCAGCAGGAGCTGCCAGTGTGCAGGGTGGAAAGAGGAGTCAGTAAAAAGGCAGGGAAGAGCTTTAAAACTTGGTGGTGCGGCTCCAGAGCAGCTTCAGCTCGGGGAAATCCTCGCTCCCTCAGGATGGAGGGAATGCTGGAGGCACCGCAGCCCCCGGGGGCGGCACTGGGAGGGCTCCTTGTCCTGCAGCTGTGGGATCATGGAACGCTTTGGGCCGGAAGGGACCCAGAGGTCACCCCGCTGCAGACCCCCTGCCTCGGGCAGGGATGCTGCCCCTCATCCAGCCTGCTCAGGGCCGCACCCAGCCCGGCCCTGAACGCTCCCGGGGACGGGGCAGCCGCTCCACGAAGAGTTTGGGTGGGGAGGGACCTTTAAAGGCCAGCTGCTGCAGCCACCGCTGGGCGCTGGGCGGGTGCTGTGGGTGGGTGCCAGGGAGGTGCCGTGGCTGGATGCCGTGGCTGCTTCTGCTGGCTGCTGGAGGCTGCTGGAGGCTGCTGGAGGCTGCTGGAAGGTGCTGGAGGGTTTTGGAGGGTGTCGGAGGGTGCCGGCTGGGTGCTGAGCGCCCATGGGCGCGGCGCTGGGAGCCGCGCTGTTGCAGACACAGCCAGATTGGCCAGCAGATGGTACATCCCACTCTCGGAGAAATATTTGAAAGGGCAACAAAATACAGCAGAAGCCATTTGACAGCCCACATGGCTCGGGAGGAATTAGCCAAACTGGCTCCGCTGGAAGCACAGCCAGCGCTCGGCAGAGCTGGAGCTGCGGCTCGGGGAGCCACCCAAACATTCCCAGCTTTCCGTGCTGGGCTCTCCTCGCAGCCCTGGGGCTCCTTGGGATGTGGCTCGGGGAAAGCCTGGGAGACTCGCTCCCGGATCCCAGCGGTCACATCTGGGCTGCACAAGCCTGCCAGGCACTGAGAAATGCCTGGATTTTCCAGCAGTCTCTGCTGGGAGAGGGGAAGAAAAGCAGGCGCGATTCCTCCCCCGGGCTCCAGAAGCCTCTCGTTCCTCACGCAATCCCTGCGGAGGAGAGGACATTTCCCAGCCCTCCTGCATCTCCTCACCCGCCCCGGCTCCGCGTGCCGGGTCTGGAGCTTCCCACCCCGGTGCTCGGCATGTGGCACAGCCCTGGGAGAAGGGAGGGCTCCAGGACAGCTGCAGAGGGACTGGGGACAAGGCCTGGAGGGACAGCACACAGGGAATGGCTCCCACTGCCAGAGGGATATTGGGAAGGAATTCCTGGCTGCGAGGATGGCGAGGCCCTGGCACAGGGTGCCGAGATCCTTCAGGTGCAGCCCAAAGCATTCCATGATTCCATGAAAGGAGGCTCTGAGTGTCCTAAACGTGTCCGGGGCAGAATCCCTGCCCAGCACGGATTTCGGGAATGCCGGCCCAGGCTGTGTGGCACCTCCTGTGCCGGGGAGCCGATGAACTCCTGTGCCAGAGCAGGAGCAGTATTCCTGTTTGCCATGGGAGCCCGCACGGAGCCTTTTCCCTCTCCGCTGCCCACGAGTGCAACCCGGCAACTGCTGACTGGAACGTTTCTATTGTGGAGTTTATGCTAAATATGCATATCTTAATTGCATTAGTCAAAATAATTAGCTAATATATTTTTGCATAATGACGAGGTAAGCAAATATCACCAGAGCTCAGTGCTTCGTGCCTGAGTAAATTTGGGAAATTAATAGACTCCCAATTTCCTAATTATCTGTCTTTTATTCCAAACTCAAACAATGAAATGCTCCTGCGTTTTGTCATTTAGGTTGCGCCTTGGAAAATCTTAAAGCACCTGTTTTTCCATTTTTTCCCCCCTCACTTTAACAAGGAAATGGGAACGATCCTTCCTCCCCTTCCCTGTTTTAGGCACTCGAAGTCCTGAGCATCCTGGTTTCCAGACGGAGCTTGGGGACGAGTCAGAATAAAACAATTTAGACTTAAAAATTATGTTTTCCATCGGAAAAGAACTAAGAATGAAATGAAAAATTGGACAGGATTTATAAGTGACGGCGGCGTTAAGAATGATCAGCAATATTTGGGCATTTAATCCCTCTGGAGCTGGATTGTTTCCAGACCCGGAAGGTGCCCGGCCGCGCTGCCACCGGATCCACAGGGATGGATCCTGCACGGGCCCAAAGGCGCGTTACTCCTTCCCTCCCCGGAAGGAAAGGGAACGCCTTTCCCATTTTTGGCAGCCCCTCTGCGGCCATCTGCAGGTGTGTGCGTGAGGCTGGAAATCCAGGTGGGAATGGGAGCGGCAAAGGAAGGACAGACGGACCAAGAGTCCAGCAAGGAGTCGCCGCCGCGTTGCGCCTGGGGGCTGCAGGTCCTGGCCAGCCCCAGAGATGGCAAAGCCCAGCCGTGTGGGCAGAAATTCCATGAAATTGTAGAATCGTGGAACGGTTTGGGCTGGAAGGGACCTTAGAGCTCATTGCATTCCAACCTCCCTGTCATGGGCAGGGACATCAGGAAATACCCGAAACACCCCGGCAATTTCAGAACCAGTTGGAGCAAAATCCCTGCAAAGTCCTTCCCAGGGGAGGTTCAGGTTGCTGTGAGGAAACAATTCCCTACTGACAGAGTGAGGAAGCCTTGGAGCAGGCAGGGCTGGAGCCCCCATCCCTGGAGGGGTTTAAAGCCCTGGGGATGTGGCCTTGGCTGGACTTGGGGGTCCTGGGAGGCTTTTCCAACCGGAATAACCCTGAGCCCCAGAGCAGGGATCCCCTCTGCTTCCACAGGGCTCTCGTGGCCCCTGGCTGGGGGGCTGGCTGGGCTTTTCCAGGCTTTCTGCAGGAATCTGGGGCCTCTCCTTGTCTCATGCAAATGCTCTGCAGCCCGAGCGCGGCGGGTTCATCCCGTGTTTGGGATATCGCTGTCAGGAGCTGTCTCGGGAAACTTCTGCAATATAAATGAACCAGCTGGTATTAGGGAAAGTGTGAAGCTCTCGTTTCCCTCCTCGGGGCTGGGGGAAGGGAAGGGGAGTGGGTGTGCTGCACGGTTTGTCACATGGAGCCGAGAGATTCCGTGCTGGGGAGTGTGGCTCTGGCAGGGTCCGGCCTATTCTGATGGGTTTTTTTCCCGTTGCAGGAAATCTGCTGATCTTGTGGCGCCGCGTCGCTCGGCAGCTGTTCCTCAGCCCTGTGGCACATTTCCATCTCGTGAGCTCTCTGCTGGGAATTCCGCTGGGAAGCGAGGCCTCACCGCCCAGCCCGGCCCCCGGAGCGAGCTCAGGGACCCTCAGTGTGAACTTGTCCACGCTGAGGCTCATTTCCTCATCTGGGCAACCCGAAATACCCAGTGTGAGTGGAGTTTTCTGATAGAAAATCAGATTTGATGGACGCGATCCCCGCACTGCTCCAAGGTGGAGACCTGGGCTGGGGGATCCTGTGGGTGCCCAGGACTGGCCCTGCAGGGGTGTGCAGGCCCTGCTCCCTGCAGCTGGGATCTCCGTGCTCTGGATCTGCTCTTCCTTCTGGGATGGGGAGATGCTGGATGCCCTTAAACTCACCGGTTACTCACCTGTTTTCCAGCTGGGATGGTCGGCACAGGGATCAACACCCGAGGAACAGCTCAGCACTGCTGAGGGGGATCCACGCAGGGCTTCCCCCAGCAGCTCCTTGCTGCTCCTTTGGGATGCTCCTGCCATCCTCTCCTCCCCGCTCCCGGACTCCTCGGAAGTTTTTCAGCCCCTGGGGATCCCGGCTGTGACATTTGCAGTCTTTTGTCCACCCTCGGCCAGACTGGGAGCAATCAAAAGTCATTTCCATCCGGTGCTCCTCCTCCAGCTGCCGGGAGGCAGCCAGGAGCTCCTGCTGCCAGGAGGGCAGAGGAGGAGGAAATGCCAGCTCCCGGAATGAGGGAATCACACCCATCCCGAGCACATCCTGGCAGCCCAAGCCCCGATTTCGAGGCGGCTGCTGCGCTGCCTCCGTTGGAAGTGGTGCTGTCAGCAACATCCCACGAGTGATTTCTTTATCAAAGGTCATTACCAATTATTTTGTAAAGAACTGACGCCTCGGTAATGACCCGATTTTATCTTTTTTTTATGTAGGTCATTTATATTTCATTATTGTCATGTTATGGCCTATCTGCTCCCAACGAGGCACCCATTAAAGGCAGCGCGTCGCCTCCGTGGCGCAGTTATTGCCCCATATTTCATCTCCCAGTTTATCTCCTGCTCCGGAGAGCACCGCTCCTTGTTAGCTCAAGTGCTGGATAAACACACACGCTCCTCCCCAGCGCTTGCCCTCTGTGTTTCCATCCCTGTGGGCAGCAGCGAGGAGTTCCCTGTTGATTTGAAACCAGGGCTGGTGCAGGTGCCTGGATGTTCTCACCTCACATGGCTGTGAGAGGAGCCCCGGAAATGCTGGAACTGTTTTGTCTTTTGGGGTGATTCACATGGTGACTTCTTTTACTTAACCACAGGTAGATCCTGCATCCCTCAGTTCGCTTCTCCATCCTCAGAGCTGCTCAAATTCCTGGCACCGAGGCCTATCCCAGTGCCACTTTTCTACTGGAAAACTCCCTAACACGGAAGCAGGGCGTGGACAAAGGTTCTTTCCCAGGACTTTGTGTGTGTGGCTCCGTGGCAGGGGAAGTGCTGTTCTCTGCTAAAGCCTCCCGATGGATGCGCAGACAAGGAGGAAAATAGCTCCCCACACACACGAGTCCTCAGGCCCAGCTGGGATCTCTCAGCTAAAAACAACAGCGACGAACCCAAAAAAGCCCCCCCAACCCCTCAAATCTCGGGAAAGACAGTAATTCCCACCGCAATCTGTTCTTCCCATGCTGCCTGGTTTATTATTAACCACCACTACTCTTGATTTCTCGTGGCATCGCACCGAGTAGCAGCTCCTTGGAGGAGTGTCTGGGGTTGGAAGCTGTGTGTAAAACGTGTTTGGGGGAAGGGGTCAGGGCTGTCCCTCTGCTCTGTGACCAAGGCTGTCACAGCACCGGGGTTCAGGACAGCCGCCCCAGAACCCATTAGAGGTAGGAACTTCATCCCTGTTAAATCCCGCTGGGCTTAGGGACTGCTCTGCTGTTCTCACATGGCTCTCCAGTTTATCCTGACTCCACATATGTGGGAACAAGCGTGGAAGGGAAGATGGACTCATCCAGCCCGTAGATATCGTTTCTGTGGGTATTAAATAAGGACACTTAATAAAATGTGGTTTATTTCAGGCTCAGAAGAATCAGAGCCCCATCCTGCCATTGTCCTTCCCTTTTGGCAGCATCCTCCTGGCTCAGTAATCTTCACTGTCATTCCCTCAGCTGACCCAAGGAATCCCAGTGGGAATAGCAGGCGGATAGCAGGGAATAACACCTGACAGTGCTTGGGTTACCCCCAGAGCGTGGAATGGGGGAGCTGGGGCTGCCAGCTGGCTGGGGACTGGGGACTGGGTCCTGATCCAGGGCAGCTCCCAGTCCGTGAGCACAGCCGGGGCTGGGCTCTGCTCCCGGGCACTGCTGCGAGGGCCAGCCCCAGCCTGGGGGTGACGCGGGGTCCAGCTGCCATCCAACTGCGGATCTCACGGCATTCCCGTGCTCCTGTCGCCGCTCCAAGCGGCCAGAGAGTTCCTGAATGGCAATTCTGATGGAGCATAGCAGAACCCCGATGAGGAGCCGTGGCCTCACCCTTTTCCCCCGGCCGGATGCCGGGCAGGAACATCCAGGAGTGCCGGGAACGGGCTGCAATGGCCGTCCCCTGCCAGCTGTGTGAACCAAAGCAGATGTGACAGCTCACCC
>VWZT01001398.1:114559-142934 GCA_013397055.1 Pachycephala philippinensis | reverse complement strand
GGGGACGCTCATTTTATGCATAGGTGACTCTGCCAGACACGTCTCGTGCTCTACTTAGCATTTCGCCTCCCCTGCCGCCGTGGCATGTGCGGGCGCAGATGGCACCATTTATCTTTCATTCCCTTTCCCACTGGCAGGTAGGGCGGGACGCGGGACACCCTCCCGGCCCTGCCCCGCTCCTGCTCTGCTGGGCGCTGCGTGCTCCGGACAGATGTGACCCGCGGGAAGCTGCTGTCACTCGGTGCCCCCGGCCCAGGGAGGAAGGAGGCACGCACGGCCGGTGGGTGCAGGAGCACTGCCCACGCTGGCCACAGCATCACTGAGGTCGGAGAAAACTCCCAGGATCATCGAGTCCAAGCTGTGCCCCATCCTTACCCTGTCACCAGCCCAGAGCACTGAGTGCCACGTCCAGGCCTTCCCCAGCTCCGTTCCCTTCCCTGGACACGTCTTTCCTGGCCTGAGGAGCCCAGAACTGACCCCAGGACTGGAGGTTTGGCCTCGGCAGTGCCCAGCCCGGGGCTCAGGCACTCCCTGGGCCTCCTGGCCTCGCTGATTTTGATTTCCACAGGACATCCCTGAAAGGCACAGAGGGATGTAGACAACAGCCCCACTTCAACTGGGATTGTTTCAGCTCCCAAACTTTGCACAAGACGCAGCAATTTCCATCCGAATGGGCCCCCGTTTGATAACTTCATGGAGGCATTTACCCAGCTTAATTAAAGCAGCAGCCCGGCCTTGTCCACCAAATAAGGCAAAGAGTTTTAAAATATTACACTCAATTATACTTATAAATCTTGCCCAGGTAATGAACATATTCTTCAGATTGCAGAAAAGCCGGACACTTATCTTACTCCTAAAGATAAACCACCACATCCATATAATGCATTGCTAAGCCTCCCTTTTCCCAGCCGCAGCGCCCAGAATCCCATTTTCTATTAAATAATAATCATTGTAATTAATAGACTGGTTATTTTATCTCCCTAATCTGGTTACAGCCATTTATCAAAGGGATGTAAATGAGGGCGGCAGAAAGCCGTTCATTATGATTTTCCAAAGGGCCCGTGTCTCTCGCTGGAGCATGGAAAATGTAATTCTCTTGAACTTAATAAGATACTTGACTTCGTGTCATTCCCGGGAAGCAAATCCAGTCAAGGCTTGGCGTTTTTTCTGTCACACTCGATTTGTTTGACTCGCAATTCCCCGTCAGCTCAGGCTGCTTGCCACACGCACTTCCCGGGGCCGTGCCCGATGCCACCGCTGCAGGGTGGGCTGTGGATTTGGGATGGCATCCGGCCCCTGGCTGCTCCGTGCCCACCTGCTCCATGTCCCAGGGGAACCACGTTCCCTGCATTCCCGGCCTCTGCCAGCCTGGCACGGGCTGCCCAGAGAATTGGGGCTGGCTCAGCCCTGGAAGTGTTCCAGGCCAGGCTGGACAACCTGCTCCAGGGGAAGGTGTCAGAGATGACCCTTAAAATCCCTCCCAGCCCGAGCGAGGAGCAGAGCCCCCGGTGACCACGGTGTGTGTGTGAGGTTTCCACGCCGTTAATTCCAAACCACCCGGAAAGGAGAAGGAAAACATTCCAAGGTGTCACACAGCCCCCGATGAAAGGGAGCTGATTAATGACAGCCCCGGAGATAAGTGGCACTTTCCCCGACTTTCCCCGTTGATGTATGATGACATAATGTCCCCTCCGATTAATGACAGGGACATAAAACACCTGGATTGAGGGCAGCAGATGTTGCTTTCCCGGTTAAACGCATGCAGAGATTGCCTTTTACAGGATCGGCGGGAATGGGGCTGGGATGTGTTCCCCGGTTTTGGAGGGCTTCTCCCCGCTAAATCCAGGAAGCAGTGTTGTATTTTCCCAGTGTTTGTCCCCAGGCGATCCCAGGCGCGGGGAGGAGCCCCAGAGCCCAGGAGCTGTCCTTCCCCTCAGCTCTCCCTTCCCAGGCCTGCCCGCCCCGTGCCTCCGGAGCCTGGAGAGAAGGAGCTGCAGATGGGCTCCACGGAGGAGCTATTTACAGAGCACAGTGTTCCCAGCCCTTCCCAGCCACTGCAAGGCTGCAGGATTGGGCTCGGCCCTTACAGGCCCAGCTCCTGTGGTTCCCAAGCGTTCAGGGGGAATCAGGAATGTGGGAGCTTCCCAGGAGCAGAGAATTGCACAGCACATTTCCTAGGAGTGAACAGCCTGGGAATGACCCTTCCGTCCCCAAAGGATCACCCCTGGGGCTGTGTCAGCGGGGAGCTGGAACCCTGGAATCCAGGGACGCCTCCCACTGGCACCGGCGCAGAGCTGCCATTCCAGACCATTTCTGCCAGCGTCTCCTGGCCCATTCCTTGGGAATCACTGCATTTCCCTGGGGAGCTCTCAGGGCTTTCCCTGAGTGCCACTTTCCCAGATTTCTCCCCAGGAGCGAATCCCTGTGACACCAAATAACCCGCAATTACCCGCCAGTGGATTTACCCCCTCTGCCTCGTTCCAGGCCAGGCTGGACAACAGCAATGACAAAAAATGCAACAGTAATGCCAGAAAATGCAACAGCAAAGTAACAACTTCTTTCCTTCACTCCTCCACTGAATCCAACAAGCAAAATCTCACTCCATTTTGGTTTCCCCCCTTTCTGCTGCACTCACCCTTTGCAGAGCCCAGGGAGGACGGATCCCACTCCGGCACCTCGTGGGGCTGCGTGGAGGCCGCAGAGCACAGGAACATCCCAGCTCCTAGACAAGGAACAAAAATCACCTCCAATTAGCACAGCTTTCCTAAAGACCCTAAAATGTTGCTTCCATAAGTCAGGCTGAGGCAGAGAATTGCATTCATTTCAGCCTCCTGAGATTAGAGAAGAAGTTCAAGTTTCTGGTCGAGATAAATAAGATTTCCTTAAAGCAGTTTAACAGCTGCACCGAAAAAAAACCGTGAGGAAAAAAACGGGGAAAGTGAAGACATCCATTTTCTGCAATCAGTGGCAGGTGCAAGTCAAGGGCATGGCCTTTAGCAGGACCCAGGGCTTGGCCAGAGCGCTGCCAATTAATCATCCAGCAAAATGCACTTGACAGCTTGGAGAAGGCTCCGATTCCTTTTCTCATGATTGCGCTGCTAATTCGGTCTTGGAAGTTACGGAGAGCAGCAGAGACTTGGGGAAAAGCTGTCAAGGGTTTGCAGCATTTTAAGCTGGTTCAGGCAGCCAGAGCTCGCTGCGGAAGGATTCCCCCGGAGCTGGGAGCTCTCCCCAGGGTTAACCTGTGCCCCTTTTCTCTTAGGAGTGAGTGACAGAATTCCCTCTTTTGTTTCATCCCTGTTTTATTTCAGGCACAGCTGGTGAGGGTTGGTTCCCGAAGGGACAACCGGAGTGCCAAAGCCCCGTGGAAAAGGGACACCCTGCTTCCAGGAGGTGCTCAGAGGATCTCCAAGGCATCCCTGAGACAGACCCCAAGGAGTCAGAGCTGCCTCCAGACCCCTTAAACCCACGGAAAACGCGAGGAAGCAGCTGCCGGTGTGTTTGAGTGGTCACTGTCATAGTGGGTGACTGACTGAGGAGGGGCAGCTGAGGAGGAAAAGTGGGATGAAATCCTAACAGGGGATGGAGCCATGGTGGTGTGGTGTGGGGTGTCCTGGCAGGGATATCTGTGTGGATCAGTGCTGCTCCTATACCCCCAGAGCCCCGAAATCCCACATTATCCAGTGGGAAACTCCCCGAGGGAGGCGCTGGAGCAGCTCCGTCCCGCGTTTCCCTCTTTTCTCCAGCGAAGTTGTTTGGTGCCGGTGTCTCCCAGGCTGGAGTGGCTCCCGGGGGATTGGGGCAGGAGCTGGCACATGTCACTCGTGCTTTATGTAAGGTCTGGCTGCCGCTGCTATTTTTAGGCCCGTTAATAAAAAGGATTGTTCATCATTATAGCGGCTTAGCAGGCACAAATCGCAGCCCCGGCGAATCTTCGGGGGAAGTGAGGTGATTCATCCCACTAATCCCCGCTGCAAAGTCCCTAAATCCCGGCTCCAGTAAGTGGGTTGGAGGCCGAGACCTCTGGGTTCCTCTCTCCACTTGCTTCTTGGGGTATTCCGAGTATGGCAAGCCCACAGGGACCCGAGGATCCTTCCTTTGGGTGATTAAACAGCTTGAGGTTGTCTCCAAGGCAGTTCTTGGTGGAGATATCCAGGTTTTCCACTCTCCTCCCAGCTCCCCAGAAACATCTCCTGGCTCTCTCCACCGGGACCCTCCCCACAGGGAATGCCATGGGGGAAAATCCACCAGAGTCCCTCGAATTCCCTTTGGGCCCCACCCACCCAGCAGGGCTGTGGGGTCACTGTCCCGACCTCGGGAATTTCTGGGAAACCCTTTCCTACTGAACGCCATGGCTGTGGAGACATTCCCACTGCGGCCCTGCCCCTCCGCCTTCCTCAGCGCGTTCCAGCCAGGATTAAATTAGGATTACATTTCTCAGCCTCTAAAAAAAGCCCAGGAAAGGATGAAATGCAGGATTAACAGTCTGGGGAAATCTGCTGGTTGCTCAAAGATCTTGACCGGGTAATATGGAGATTTTGGGAAATTAGGAGTTTGAAGTGCTGCTTGGAGCAGCCTGAGCTGGGCTTACAGCTAAAGCCCCTAATCCCTCGGATTCCCAAGTCCATGCGAAGAGCTGGAAGGTGCTGCAGGACTCCCCTTTTCCCAGAGCTGTGTATGTTTTATGGGATGCTGGATTTCCCTGTGTGCTGGCTGTGAGCAGTCAGTGTCTCCCGGTGAGTCTTGGAGCACCCTGGGACAGTGAAAGGTGTCCCTGCCCATGGACGGGCTGGAACGAGATGATCCTTAAAATCCCTTCCAACTTAAATCATTCTGGGATTCTGTGGCTCTGTGACCTAAATCCATGCCCAATCCATGAACTGGTTAAAGCCTCCTTTGCCTCATTACCCGCGCCCGGAACGCGGCACAGTCCATGATTCAAGGCCGCAGTGACGAATAACAACAAAAGCAGCGTTCCCTGCCGGTCCCACGGGAAGGGGCTCTGCCGGTGTCCCGCGGCGGGGAGCGCGGCAGAAAGCGTTAACGGGAGCGGCTCGGCGGCCGGGAGCGCAGCTGGAGCCGGCACAGCCATGCATCTTTATTAGCGAAGGACGCGCGCTCGCCGTGCCCTCGCTGTCCCCGGCACAGGTGCGCGGTGCCGGGAGCGCTTCCGCGGCCCGCCGCGCTCCGAGATGGATGGCCATCGTTACCCCGCTGCCGAGTCAGCACCGCCGCGCTGATGCCGCATCATCCGGCTGCCGCTTCCTCCGGGGGGAACGCGGAGCGGGAGCGTGCTGGAAACCAAGGGCGCTGCTCCGCGCATCTCTCACCTAAACATCTGGGGCAGGGTTTCCTATCCCGTGACAATTTGCCAGCCTTTTCTAGCCCAAACCATTCCGTGAGTCGATGATGAGGCTTTCTCCACCGGGACACGTGGGAAAGTTGGTAGGAATTAGAAAGAATGAGTTACATTAGGCCGTGATAGAAACAGCTACATTTGGAATTAACGTGGCATTAATTGGGAACAACTTAATTTTCTGAGAGTGACACTGAATTAAAGCCATTGCAATGCGGAGTCGGGATGTGCTCTAGGAAACACTGTGGATTGGGATACCAGCATCTAATAAACCACATTCCCACCATTTGGCTGCTGTTTGGATTCATTCTTTTTATTATTCCTAAGGTTGCCTGGCAGTGTGGATGTTATGGATGGGTGTGGATGGGTACGGATGGGTTGGGATGTGCCAGAGGCTGGGGCTCAGTTCCAGACAGGGAAATGGGGAATTCCAGGTGTGCAGGATCTCCTTGGCACCTGCCGTGAGGGACCCATGGGGCAGGACACCTCCAGTTACCTGATTTACTGGGATCTGGATTTTATTCCCCGTGAATGCAGAATTACAGAAAAGAGCCTTGGAGTCAGGGAAAATAGCAGCCATTGTGCTTTTCCTTGGAAGTTCCCTTAAAAGATTTAATTTATATTTTTGATGATGAGGGAATTTTTTTTTTCGCTTAAAAAAAAGAAATTAATCAGCTGTCAATGCTGCGAATTTAAATTCTCTATTCACTAATGTTTAATAATCCCATTCCAGAATAATGCATTAAGAGGAAAAGAAGCCAACCCACTCCATGTGGCTTTGGTCTGCCTGGAGGACTGGCACTTGAATCCTCCAGATGAAAGGCTCCCACTTTTATCCCTCCAACTACTCCGGCAGCCCCTGAAACTAAAGGACTTGAAGGGGAATAATTGGCTCTTTAGAGGAGCAGAGCTGAACAATGTCCTCGCTGCCTCTCGAGCTCTCTCCCGCATCTGTCTCCGCGTTCCCTGCTTTGTATAAATAAATTAAATAATGGGACCTACAGGATTAGAGCACAGAAATATTCTCCCTTTACACTTTGTTCCACATTCATTTCCAGATGGCTGTTCTGGCTGAGGGGAAGGAGATCCCGGGCGGTGCGGACCAGCAACGGGAGGGGGACATTCCCTACCTTTGTCCGCATTAATTGCCGAGACACCGCAAGCTGATTTCCCTAAAATAATGTGAGGAGAGGGCGGCATTTTCCTCCCGATACCCTAAATTCGCAGAGCAGGGGGGAAACAGGAGGAAACAGAGGCAAAATGCCGGGGCTGATGTAATTCCTGCCCGGGACGTGCTGAGGATGCTCCCGACTCCCTGGGTTCATCCCGGGCAGGCTCGGGCCGCTGGATCCCGGCCGGAGGCAGCCATCCTCACCAAAGCCTGCCCAGGGCTCGCTGCCGGCCGGGTTCCGCCGGGCCGAGCAACAATCCAGCGCTCACTCGAGCTGAACACATCCCCGCGCTGGGACAGCACCACGTTACCCGCACTTCTGGCCTACTTAAGCCCTGTTTTAAGACTGGAAACGGGCCTTAAGTGCCGTGCGGGCTGAGTAACAGCCTCAGGGCAGAGGTGAGCTCCCGCCCAGGTCACCGGGGCTGTTACAGCGATGTTTTAACCCCTTGTTTAGCTCCCTGCGTGCACTCCCTGTGCGTGTGCTCCATTTGCCGCTCCCATCCCCCGTGTCCTGGGCACTGCCATCCCCATCCCCCGTGTCCGTGGGCACCACGGCCTGTGCCAGCCCGGCCCGGCTCCTTTATTCCACAGCCCTTGGAAATCCGGCTCGGGCTGTCCCTCGGCCGTCAGAGCCTGTCCGATCTCCCAGCCGGAACCTGGAGGTGGGACTTGAATCCCTGAATCCTTGGGATGTCCATGTGAGCACAGACGGGATCCAGGGAACTTCAGGCACGCGTGGAAGCCGAGTTGCAGGCTCCTGGGGTGTTTGGGGCTTGCCAGCATCTCACATTCCAGATAAATTTGCTCACCCGGGCTTCCTAAGGGGCAGAAGCTCTGCTCTGGGCATCCCTTGGAGGTGCAGGCACCAGCCAGGGCAAGCTCAGTGCTCCCAAGGCCAGGCTGCAGCTGAGCAGGAGTGTTGGGAATCTCATCCCAACCCCTTCCACTAGCCCAGGCTGCCCAAATGTCCATGAACCTTCTGCCCTGCACCTTGCTGTGTATCCAGAGGCATTCTCGGAACCCAGTGCTCCTCTGGCTGAAATCCAGGTGTGGGAAGGATTTATACCCTCAGAAGGGCTGTTTCCATCACCCCTCAAAGAGAATTAAACACTGCAGACTTCCAAACCAGCCTTTTTCCTGCTTTTCCTCCTGCTCACATCACTTCAGCACTCCACTAATTATTGGGATTTCTCTCCTGCGACACTTCCTAAGCTCAGAAGTGACCGAGGCCCCAAAGACAGGGGAGCTCAGTTCCCTTCTGACACCGAGAGGTCCCGGGGTTTGTGTGTGTCTGCTTTTGTTTCGTGGCTGGATGGGAACTGGAGCTGCTCCTCCTGGCCAGAGCTCTCCAAACAGGATGCCGGGATAATCCGAAAAGGATGCTTCCCCCGCGTCCCTCCCGAGCGGGGAGAGAGGAAAACAGGCCGTGTACGCGTGAGGAGTCCTAATGGCTCCCAAATGTCCCGACACCAAAGCCCTTCCTACCTGGGGAGGGGACATCAAAGGGCTCTGCCGGCCCGGGACCACCCGTGTCCGAGGGGCCGCGTCCAGCGGCGCCGCCTCCGGGAGATGCAGCTCCACGACATCTGTTACAGCTCGGGCTGAGGGCGACCTGTGTGCACAACAAACAGCGAGCCTCAGTTCCCCGACCGCTCACGGGGAACCCATAAACGTTCCCAGTCCTTTCCAGCTCGGCAAAGGGCTGGGATGCGCCGGGCTGCAGGGTCCCTCCCAGCCGCCCCACGCCGTGATTCTGAGCCGGCTCTGGGATCCCAGCCCCAGCCCGGAGCTGGCTCACAGCACGGCGGGGCTGGGGAGACCCTGCCTGGATCCCTGCGGAAATCCAGGGATGCACACACAGGTGGCTCCCCGTGGAACAGCAGCCGGGACCAGGGCTCCCTTCGGACAGACCCGTGCCTTTAAACGCAGCTCGGAACAAACACGAGCAATAGTTCTTTTTGTTACCAAGAAGTAGAAACTCAGCTCGAACCCCAGATTTCGAGAGGTCTAAATCTGAATTCCCTCTGCTCCAATGCTTCTATAATATCCCTTGATTTCTCCCAAGCAATCTGACGGCATGTGAAAGTCATTCTTATTTTTACCCTCCTTCTCCATATGAAAAAGGAAACACAGTCCATTTGCTGCGAGCCCCTCAGCATCTGCTGATTTGTCAGTTTGATTTAGCTGCGAAGCGTTCACGGTGGCTGCAGAGGGGCTGCTCAGGCAGCCTGGCTGCTCAGAATTCCTGCTCCTCTCCCGGCACGAGCGGCTCCGCTGGGGCAGCGATGGAGCTGTGCTTTGCCAGGGCCCACGTGTCCCAGGAACGCTGCGGAGATGGAAGTTCGGACCACGGGCACTCCAACCCTTCCGAGGCCTGCCCACCCTTTCCAGAAATTCCTTCTTGAGGCCATTCCCTCTCCTCCCATCCCTCATTCCCCGGGAGCAGAGCCCGACCCACCCCGGCTGCTGCGGGGGGTGACACAGCCCAGGGGCCATGGGCCTGCTGGGATGGAGATGCTTTTTAACAGCCTTGTCCCATCCTCCCTCGTCACAGCTCTCCCTCCCTCTAGCTGCAGTTTGAGTTTCAGGATGTGGCAGCCCTGGGCCTGGAATCAGCTCCCACAGACCCTTCTCCTGTTGTCCCTCCTTTGCCATCACCTGCCCGTGAACAAAGGCCTTCCAGGGGCTGCTGAGCCAGGAGTTACTTGCAAGTGACATAAAAATAGTGCTAAAACCTTAAAAGCAGCTGTGGAGCGATTACCCCAGGAAAGAAATAGATATAAAACACGCAGGGAATTTTATTTCTCTTTGCATCCGTGCTTTTTAAATGCAAAAAAAAAAGGGAGCTGGCCTTTAAGCCTTCAATTAATTGAACAAAGATTTCAAAATTGTTCAATTGGTTTCATTAGGAAGTGTATAATAGAATAATAAAGTAAAACAAATGATATAAAGCAGACCCACTAATTAGCTCTACATGATTGATACAGCTTTGGACGAGGCATTTGATCTCAAACAAAATGCAGTTCCTTGTTAAGAGGATTTTTAATTGATGTGCAGAGAGGTATTAGATGATGTTGGAAAATAATTACTCCAAAGCTACTCATGCATTTGGCTGAACATAACAAATGAAGTTTGGGCTCTGGATCTGGCGGAGTGGACACGTGCTAATTAATAACGAGAGGAACAAGCATCTTCCAGGGGCTTTAACCCAGTGTTTACCAGGAGATTGCGTCGCAATTATGCTCCATAATGAGCTTGTCATCGAAGCAAAATCCACATTACTCAGATGTCAGCGGAGACTGGGAGTGGCGCAGCCCAGCCCCGGGTTCCGCTCCTCCCGCCGATGGGAACGGGCTGCCCGGGAATTCTGGGATGGGGCAGCGGGACACTCCTCAGTGTGGCACTAACAGGGTGCCAATGGTCCCACTCTTTAGAGAAACCTGTCCCTGCAGCTGGAGGGGCAGTCCTGGCAAGGGTGATGGGAGCACCCCCTGAGCAGGATCAGTCTCCAGGGTCAGGGCTCCGGCACGTCCAGCAGCCCCAAAATCATCCATTTTCAGTGGGAAATGACAAACCTCCCAAGGCTCGCCCTCCAAGGAGTTCCACAGAGAGCCTGGGGGTTCCCCATCCCTGGCAGTGCCCAGCACAGACTGCAGGGGGCTGGCAGCACCCTGGGACAGCGGAAGGTATCCACTGTGGAATGGGATGAGCTTAAAGCTCCCTTCCCACCCCCAGCACAAGCCATGGAAGGGTTTATTCCGTGATTCCCTTGGGGGTCACGGGGACAGTCCCCTGGGGTGGCTCCTCCTCACCCCCAGCAGCCAGAGGTGCTTTCACCCCTGGAAACTCCCAGCTGAACCCTCAGGGTCCTGCTGGCCCCTGGAAACCAAAGCTGCTCTTAGAACTTTGCTGCTTTACAGGCCAAAGCCCGTTTTGATTTAGACCGGAATGAGGAATGAACAGCACCAGGCTAAATCCCAAAATTCCCTTTGGGTCTGGATGCTCCAGTCTGAAGAGCAGGCCGGCCTTGCTGTCCTGGGAAGAGGTGTTTGGGAATGCCAGCAGGGATTATTCCAGGCAAGCAGAGCTGCTGCACGCAGCCATCACTGATTCCCTGGCTGGCCGAGTGTCACTCCTTTGTCATGTGCCACGTCCCCGCAGCTCCAGACAATCCGCATCCCGCTCCGGGAGACAACGCGTCGCATTTCGCGAGCGATGCCAAAAGTCTCACTTTTCCTCCTTCGAAGCAATGCCTCTGACACTTCCCCGCCATGGCTTTCTATTTGTACTGAAATGTGTGTTTGGTGGGTGAGAGTGCGGCGTGGTTTGAACAGTTGTCAGAAGTTTTATTTTTGGAAGAAGACAGAGAGGATTTGGTGAGCTAATTAGGAGTTTGCGAAGTTTCCTGGAGAAACGAGAAAGGCCCAAACCTGCTCCAAAGCGCGTTTTCCACTCCGTTCCTCGTTTGCCACCTCCTCCTCCTCCTCTAGTTGATAAATCTGTTAATTAATGGTGTTTATTCTCCTCCCGGCCCCGCCTGAGCCACGGCTTGGTGATTATATGATTAGGCAGCGATGATAACGCATGTGGGAAAAGGTATTTATTGTGTGTGTGGGCTCCCCATCGCTATGGAAACAGGCAAATATTTGCAGACCTCCACTCCTGATTAATCCCTCCCTTATTATATAAAGTCTGGATGGGGAGAATTCCCGGTGACGGTTTTGGTGCGTGTGCACCCGGCTCAGCGAGCGCCGGGATTTAAGGCTCCGGCACACCAGCCATTCCCAACCAGCCATTTCATCACCGGGCGGCTGCAAGGCTGCTCCTGGAATTATTCTTAAACCTGTTGGTTCCCCTCTCGGGGATGGGAGTGTTCCTACAAACACGTTTCTCCCCGGAGGGAGGGATGCAGACACAGCTCTCTGTGTGACAGAGCAGGGTCAGAGTCCTGCTGGGAGAGCCCCTGGAACAGAGAAAGGGGGATTCCAGGATTCCAGAGACGAATCGGGACAGTGGCAGAGAGGAGGGACAGGTGTGCTTTGATGCCTGAGACTCTCTGCACAGTGTCACAGAACTTCCTAGGGGATGAAACCTTCTGCCTGGAATTCTCTATTGAAGAAAATCCTCATGAAAACCTCCATGACCCGGGCTGCAGCTCATAAACACAGCCTGGAATTCTCCCTGGGATGTGAGGAGCATCCCACCAGGCTGGCAGGGCACAGAGCTGAGGGCCTCCTGGCAGGCACGGAGCGTGGCAGCAGGTGGAGAGGGGAGCTCCAGGCGCTGCCAGGCTCGGCCAGCCAGGAAGGATTCCTCGGGATGGCTCCGAAGGGCAGCGAGGCAGAAAGAAGCGCCGAAGGAAGCGAGCGGAGCCACTCCTGGTGATCTGCAGGGCCTTGGGGCATCTCTCGGAACATCTGCAGGCACCTCGGGCAAAATCCTCTCCCCGCTGAATGGAAAATTCGCTGCTGACCTCGAAATGGCCACGATTCCGGCCGGGAGCTGTGGGGCCGTGGCACAGGGACATGGCAGGGAGCACCCTGATCCCAAGGAAAGGGGATGGAACGCCGGGAGCAGAAGGCCGGAGGCGTGCAGTTCTCCCCGCTCTGTCCTTTGCCAGGGGGATTTTTCTCCAGGGAGACCCCTTTGGTTCCAGCTGTGTTTCACAAGGGAACGCGTTAATGGCTGTGCCCAAGGTCCCAGTCAGGCTCCATCTGCGTTACAAACTCAGCAGAGTGGCTGCTCCAGAGGCCCGCAGGAGGGACACTGGGAGCTGGAGCTCGGGAGCAGTCGGACAGGGCTGCCGGGATCCCCCCGCTGCTGCCAGCCTGTCCTGGGGTGTCAGTCCCAGGGGACATTCACAGCATCCCGAGTGTGCAGCACGTGCCCACCTGGTGCCAGCCTGGACAGGCTCTGGGTGCTCCTCTCCCTTTGGAGAATTTGGGAACGGAGTCATGAGGTGGTGGCCGGGACCGAGTTCTTGAGAAGGCCCAGGCCTTGAGGAATACTTTGTAAATAATGCTGAAATAGTATCCCAAAGTCACAGAATGCCCTGAGCTGGAAGAGGATCTCGGAGGTCTTTTTCAGCCTAAATGATTCCGTGAGCCTGTGGCTGGTATTTTGAGTGCCAAAAGGATCAGTTGTACCTCGTGCTTTCCCCACAATGTGGGCACAGGCATCCCAAAATCAATGCCCCGGGTTTCACTAGAGGTCTGCTTCCCTTGACCAAGGAACCTCCAGCTCCTTCATTCCCTCTCCCAAGGAACCCGATTATTGACTTGCAATTTGTCACAATGACAGAGTTGGGTTCCTGGATGGGAAATGTTTAAATCAAGCAGCAATTAATGCATTGTGAAGCACTTGAGGTAATTGTGTAATGAGCACCGCATTACCTGGAGTAGGAACACATTTCCCAGCCAGCCCAGCAGGGAAACAATGCGGGGCTTGCCGGGGGATTTTCGGGTGTGAGGCGCTGTGGTGCCAGGGCACTGTGAGGCCATACTCTGCAGAAATCCCTGGATTCCCATCCGTCCTGAGCTGTGTGACGAGGGCCCGCTGCTGTTCCCAGCCCACGAACTCCAGCTGGACTTTATTTGCTGCTTCACGGAGCAGGTCAGAACACCACAAAGAGGGGCTTGGAGAAATCCGGGAGCTCCAGCACGGAGCAGTCCCACAGGCCACCCACAGGAAGAGGGGGAACAGCCATTGTGGGGGCAGAGGGGCTGTGCAGGGCCTGCCCCTACAGCACGAGCCCACGCCGCGTGGGGAGGAGTTTCCCCCCAGGGCTGTGGAACCCCGCTTGTCCAGGAGCTGGCAGTGACCTGCCCCAGGGACCCCAAAACCTCTCCCTGTGTGGGTCACTCCTCGCATCACCCCTGCTCTTCCAGAGACGCACCCAGTCCCACAGGGCACACAATCCCGAGCTCCTTCCAGCTGCCAATACCCCTGTGGGAAGGCAGAGCACGACCTGATGCTTTGTTTTTCAAGGAAAATGCTTCCTTTTAAAATAAAAGGGGACCTGGGCTAGCAGAAGGTGTCCCTGCCTGAGGCTTGGGACGAGGGGAGCTTCCAGGTCCCTTCCAGCCCAGCTCATCCTTGGATTCCCTCATTCTACAGCTCCTACCTGGCCTTCCCCAAGAATCCTCCCAGCTCTGGGGCTTTAAGAGGAACAACCACCCGGACACCACGTCTGTGCTTTTCATGGTGCTCCCCGGAGCTGCTGAGCAAGGCAAGTCCCCCTGTGTGCTCACACCTTTACCTTTGAAAGATGCTGATCCCATTTTCTCCTTCAGCCTGCTCCTCTCAGCCGCTCGCGCCCGGAGTTTATTCAATTCCTGCCTCTGCACAATAAAAATCAATAAAAAGCATTTATTATAAAGTACCAGAGATTCAAATAACTGGCAGAGCAAGGATGCACACTTCACACAAAATGTGATTTATGCTCTGCAGAGGGGAAAACATCCAGTAAGCAGAAAAGGAACTTTTATTGTCTTGCCAATGAATCGCTGTCCTGCTTCAGCTACACTTAACGGACAGGAAAATGTTATTTAATAACATTCATTTAGCAGTTTATTATCGATAGGAGCGAGGTAAATAATGAGCATTTCTCCTGCTAGCAGGGACTTTAATCAGGTCAGCGCAGTGGCTGCCTCAGTTTCCAAGGCTGCCACTCATTTCCCAGAGCAGCTGTGGCTGCCCCTGGCTCCCTGGCACTGCTCCAGGCCGGGCTGGACGGGGCTGGGAGCAGCCCGGGGCAGGGGAAGGTGTCCCTGCCACGGCGGGGGGGAACACGATGTTCCTTAAGGTCCTTCCAGTGCAGACCATTCCAGGACTCTGTGACAGCGTTCCCTGGGGGATAGGCAGGCCGGGAGCGCTGGTTTTCCATAGGGAACTCGGATGTTCCCACCTCCTCACGCCTCTGAGGACGTCTGGTTCCCAAAGCATGCCCACTGTCCAGGAGCTGTGGTGTCCCCAGGTACCATTCCCGTGGGGAATGTGTGTGACCCCACAGCCGTGCTGACCTGCACCAGGCTGATTCCTCCTGGAAGGAGCCATCCCGAGATCCGGTGGCAGAGCACCCCGAGAGCCCAGCGGCACCAGGAGCTGCCCCGTGGCGCCTCTCACAGGCGGGCTGGAGTCTCCCCAGCTCGGAGGAGGAAGAGGAGGCAAAGCTGCCGCAGCGGTGGCGAGCGGCAGGCCGGAGCTCCCTGGGTCCGCTCTGGCCGCTCTGTCCCGTGAAGCCGGCGCTAATTAAGGCAGTAAATACGCCCTGGCTCTGCCTGGCTGCCACCGCCGGGCTCCTCGCTGGCTCCTCCAACATTTATGAGCCCTCATGAATATGCAAATGGAGCCTAATGGCTGCAGACTGGTGCTGAGTCCAAGTGCTGCGTTAATATTTCATACGAGGACGGGAGCAGATCCACGCCCATCAATTCGGGACAAACGCGGCCCTTCATTAATGAATCATTAATTAAAATAAGGATTTGCTGGGTTGGGAAGAGCAAGGAGTTCCAACCCGAAGTCCTGTCCTCTGCTGGGACTCGTGTTCCTGCTGGGAACATACCTGTGGTGTTTGTGCTCATTTATTCCCTCCTCTTCCCTCCCAGCTGGGAGGTTTGGATGGGAGAGGTGCTGGGTGGGACACAAGCAGCCACCTCCTCTCTTTTCAAATCCTTTCCCCCAAAGATTGTGTGAAGATTTGACAGCACGGCAGTAAATGTCAGGAGAAAGGGGTGAGGGGCAGCAAGATCCCTTTTTGTTTGGGATTTCGGTGCCCACAGCACAGCCAGTGCTGCCACTGATCCCAGGAAGGGGAAGGTCTCTGGGCCGGGCAGTGAGAACTTGTTAAGAGTCTCCAGATCCCGTCAAAAAGGCCTCTGGTTTATGGCTCTCAGTGGAAGGGGGAAGTTTTTGATGAGGTGCATGAGCAGTGACCTCATAAATTGCTCAATAAAGTGTAAACACGGGTTGGAAAAAGGCTTTTGGAAACCCAACTTTAATAATAATTTCAACTGCCTTAAATATTTATGTGCCCGGTCTCAGCACAGCTTGTAATTAGAGAAGATTATTTCTCGTTTTGTGCATTTTGGTGCATTTTGAGGCTGTGCTGCCACCAGGTTCTGACACTTTCATCTCGGCAGAGTTAAAAAATGAAATAAAAAACGGATAATTTCCTTTTTTTCCACCTTAATAGAAAGATAAAGCAGCGCCATCATCGCTGCGTTTGCCGGTACAATCTCGGGGTTTAGCGATGTTGATAATCTTCTTTTGATGCTAATTAATTACAAGTAATCATAAAAACAAATGAAAAGCACTATAGCTGCAGCAGGGTTTTTTATGCTTATGAAATAATGCATCTTTATGCATTTGTTTATTTGCCATGGAAAAAAATGTAATCTATATTCATGGGCAAACAGCTTTAGCACGCGGCGCTGGGGCTGTGGAGCACTCCCAGCTTCAGCTGCTTCCCCTTTTCCAGTGGCAAATCCCAAAGTCCATCCCTCGCAGGGATTTGGTGCTCAACTGTGTTTGTCCACAGGCTTGGGAATGCGGGTTTAAAAGGAAATGCCATTTGTTCATAGCTAAATATCCATCCAAAATGACTTCAAATCAATTAAAGGGATTCCCACCCAAAACAAACGGGGAAACGGGACCTGGTGCAGCCTCATTCATCCCAACATTCTGTTGGCCATGAAACCATCCCTGTCCCGGAGGGTTTATGAGGGCAGGGCCTCATTTCTCATCTGGGACTCTCGGAGATGTCGGCTGTGTCCCCACGGCCCTCGGCCCTGCCGCGCTCCCCATCTCCTCCTGCAGTTCTCTGTCCGGATTAAATAGTTTGGGGAAGGCTAAGCCAGGCTTTGGGTGGCTGCAGCTGCTCCCTGGGATCCTCTGGGATCTCTCCGGGAGGAAGGAGCAGAGCCAGCTCGGAAAACTTCCTCCCTCCCGGCCAAGGCCCGGGCTGAGTCACCGACAACTCATTATCGGGACCTTGTGTATTGACCTCATTGCTGGAAGGGGGCCCCGAATTCCTTGGCAACTTCCAGGAGTGAGAAACAGAAGCTTTTATGGGATTAGACGTGAAAATGAGTAAAACAAGGCCACGGAGGCCTCTCTGCAGAACCGACCTGGGCTTTAAACTCAGTATTTTCCTTCTGATGTCCCATGTGTTTGGGTTTTGTGCCGGGCCGCGTGACAGCACCACACCTGGGGCTCTGGGTGGCCCCGGAGACTGCCCAGCAGTTTCCCTGGGTTCTGAGCTGCTGGGTGCCACCCAGGCCATTCCCACCTGGCTGGGACAGCTCCTGCTGCGGCTCCCCTTGTCGGGATGGGGGTTTTCTCCCGACCTGGAATTCTGGGAAGGCCCCATATGCATATTGTATGCTAATGAGCAGCACCAAATAGGGCAGGGAGGTTCGGCTCTGCCGGAGATAGGGATCTGTGGAGGAGCAGAGGTGCTAAAGCTCCGGCAGCACGTTTTTGTTAATCAAATGATACGGAATTAACACACGGTACAGTAATTGCCTTGTTAGATGGAAATGAAGCCCCGCTCGGAGACACGGAATCTGGAGTGTGACTCACTGTTCCAGCCACATTTAGATTGTTGTCGGTACAATTAGGATTTGGAATTTACAAGCGGAGGGGGGTTTTATTTTATTTAATCAATCGCTATAGCAACGGCAAAATTCAACAGGAGATGTTCCCTCTTCCACGTCCAGGAGGTTGGACTCGTTCCTCTGGTGGGGGGAAAGCAAACTTCCAAACTTTGGGAAAACCAGCTTTTTCAGCAGCTTACCCTAAATCCATGGGCGATTCCAGTCCAGCTCCTTCTTCAGCTCCATTGTCCAGTGGAGCAAAGCTTTAGGAATCCACGACTTCCATGACGTGGCCCTCTCAGCACTCCTGTCTCGGGAGCTTCCATGGGAATTAGGGAGCTTTCCTGGAGGGGAGAAAAGCTCTTATGAACCATTTGTAAGGACACAGGAAAACGGAGCAAAGAACAACGGAACTGATTTTCCAGGAATGCTTTCCCTAAACAAACCAAGCAGTTCAGAGCGATCCCAAACCTGTGCTGCAGAGGGAGCTGTGGAGTGCAGGAGAGCAGGTATCCCTCCATCCCTGAAAACCTTCACTTTAGGGAAAGTCAGAATCACTTTCCCTGTTCCAGGACTCTGCTTCCCTCTCTGGGTTTGCCCTTACTGGGTGGCTGCGCTCCTTGTTCAGGAGCTGCCTGGTGCCAGTGACCTTTTCCCTGGGCTTTTCTCCTGGCTGAGTGTGCCCCTGGGGCTGGAAACCTGTGAGAAAGCCACTCCAAAGGGATGAATCCCCGTCCTTGTGGATACCCGAGGAACAGAAAGCTCCAGCTCCAGCTCTTTGCTCCACTGCAAAGTTATGGATTTGCTCCGTTTGGCCAGGACTGGGGGAAAAAAATCCCCGGGGTTTTCATCCCGAATAAAAGCCTTCAGGCTGGCTTTGAAGCTTATCCACCTTGTGTGGGCACGGGCACATATTATGGGATGCGCCGAGGTTCACTGCTGCACCCAGGGCTGCAGAGAGCACTCCAGGAGTGAGTGCGGCGGCGGTGATTTACAGCGGCCCCGCTTCCTGACACCCTACACCGGGCAGGAACAGTGCCCGCGGCACCTGGCCCCAGTAACAACCCCTCCATCCCTCGCCGGCGCAGCCCTGACCCCGCGGGCACAGGTGTAGGGCAGCCAGGCACACGTGGCAGCCAGATGTGCTGCCCACGGAGCCGGCGGCGCTCGGATAATCCCCAAATATTAATCGGGAGGCGGCGCGGGAGATGGGGCTCGTTATTAGAGCCCCAGCCCTGCACGTCAGCCGCACCAGATGGAAAAAAACGGGGAAATGTATTTAACATTCCTGCTCGTTTCTTCAAAAATAATTATCTGATTAAATGTGCCAAATGTGATTTTCATTTTTCCGTCCTCGTCGTCCTGGTAAAAGTGCAGTTAAATTGGCAGCGGTGCGGCGCCGCCGAGCTCTGACAGGAATCCTAAAAGGAGCAGGCCAGGCGGTCGGTGTGAACCGGGGCCGGGGATTTAGGGCCGGCCAGGACAGCGGGGGCTTTGTGCGCCAGTCATAACAGAAATCGTACAGCAGGCACCCTGGCATCCCAGCGAGACAAGGAGCAGCTAAGGAGACACTCGGGAATTCTCAGGGATCTCCAGCCCCGGCAAAGGGCGATGGATGCCTCAGGAAGCAGCTGCCGTGGTGCACGGGCTGGGATGGAAACGCTGGAAATTGCCAGGGGCTGCTGGGGAGGTGTGCGGGTGCCCAGGGAGGGACTGCACTCCGCTCTGCTGAGGTGGGATCGGACACAGGCTGCACTCTGTCACCCTGGAGGTCCTTCCCAACCTCATCGCTGCCGGGATTCCCACCCTCACCGCTCCTGAGATTCCCACCCTCACTGCTCCTGGGATTCCCACCCTTACCGCTCCTCGGATTCCCACCCTCACCGCTCCTGAGATTCCCAGCCTCACTGCTCCTGGGATTCCCACCCTCGCTGCCAAAGCCCTTGGAAAGAAGAATGAAGAGCCACAGGTGGATTTTCAGCTCTGGCGCGGGGTGAAAGGTGCGGCTGGTCCGGAGCTGATCCCATTTTTTGGGGAAGCAGCAGCAAGTGGGGCTTCAGGCCCTGCTACACGAAGCTCCCTTGCCTTTGACTCCCGCTCCCACGGACCCCCCGGAGCTCCGGTCGCCCTCAACAAACACCTGTTTGGAGGTTTTTAAATGCCTGCTTCCCCAGAGCTGTGTTAGAATAAGGCACGGGTTTAATTGCAGCGAGAGGAGGGGGAAAGGTATGATTTCCAAAAGGACAGAATACTCGGGATATTTACGGCCCCATTTAGCGCGTTGCTTTGCCTTAAAGAGGTGGGGATTTACATGTGTTAAGTGCTCCTACAAATCTCCTCTACCCTTTCCCGGAAAAGGGCAACACAATAATAATTGTTAAATTTATGTGGTAAGACGTCTGTACTGGAGAGCTCAGCACGCTGAGCTCCACACACTTCCTGCCGCTCCTTTCTGTCCCTTAAACATCCCCGCTGAAATTCCCGAGTGTCCCGGGATCCATCGGAGCAGCTTCCGGGGATGGCTCCGTCACTGCCGCTCCTCCCAGGAAGTTTGGGGAGTGTCTGTGCGTGTGGCTTCGAGTTAGCAAACTGTAATTGCATTGCCGGAATGCACTCATGGAGCCCTTTGGAACCACAGGAGTTGAGGCTGGAACAGGCCTCGAAGCCCACTGAGCCCAGGGCATCGCCGCGGCTGTGAAATCCCTCCGGGAACGGGGCCCCGCCGCCGCCCTGGGCAGCTGTGCCAGTGCCCGAGCGCCTTCTCCCCGAAGGAATTCCCCTGGGCAGCTGTGCCAGTGCCCGACCGCCTTCTCCCCGAAGGAATTCCCCTGGGCAGCTGTGCCAGTGCCCGAGCGCCTTCTCCCCGAAGGAATTCCCCCTAAAAGCCAGGCCGGAGCCGAGCGCTGAGGCGCGGCAGGTCACGGAGCCGCGCTCCCCTGCAGCCGCACCCGGGGGCCGCAGGAGATGTCGGAGGTGCCGATTGTCTGTCCCGCTCCCGCAGCCCCGGGAGCCCCCCGAGCCCCGGCCGGGCTGCCAGGGGAGGCGCGGGCTGGCAAAGGGCCCTCGTGTTTGCGTTCCCCAGCCATCCCTGCCTGGAGAAAGCGCCTTCCCAAAGGCACTGACAGGCAGTCATCTCCTCCGGGAGAGCGCCGCGCTCGCAGCCCAGGCGTGTTAGGCTGAGATTTATCACAGCTCGCGCTTTGGAACCCCTGCCTCCCTCCGCCTGCCCCGCTTCCCCCGGCCCCTGCCGGCTCCGCTGCTATTCCGAGCGCCGCCTCCCCCGGGCCACCGCGGGAGTGCCACATACCTGTGGATTTCGGGATGCGTGGGAATGCCGCGCCTCTGAGGTGCGATAGTCCCGGGAGCAACGGGATGGGGCTGCCTGGAACGCTTCCAGGGATCCAGGGGCTTCTCTGGGAAACCTGTGCCACCCTCATCACAGCCGGGAAGTGCTTCCCAGGATCCCACCTAACCGCACCACCCATTCCCCCCTTGTCCTGTCACTGGAAAGGTCTCTGGGATCTCCCTGGATCCTTCCCTTCTCCAGTCTGGACACCTCGTGCCCTCCTGCCATGGCACACCAGGTAACCCGGACTCCCAGTTCCAGCTGTTAGCCACCGGCCCTCCCGGCTCTCCAAGCTCCAGGGAACATCCCAAGGTACAAATCCAACTGCAAATCCCTGTGATTCCCCGGCTCCCGGCGCCAGATGATTTTGGTTTACCCTTCCTACACAGAGCTTTGTGCATCAGCCACCGGGGACCGTTCCCAGCTCCTGCTGTGCACACACGTGGCAGCTGCTTGCCCCCAAAATGCACTGAATCCATCCTTTCCTGGGCATAGCCCCCATGCTCTTCTCTCTTCTCACTGCCCTGCCCCAAAATGCACTGAATCCATCCTTCCCTGGGCATAGCCCCCACGCCCTTCTCTCTTCTCATTGCCCTGCCCCAAAATTCCAAGGCAGTCAGAGCAGCAAACCCATGGAACAGAGGAGTTAAGAGTTAAAGGCACAATCATTGCAGGGCTGTTGGAATCATCCTCATTAACCATTTCCTGGCTGGGGAGCTGGGAGTGAGGCCCTACAGGGGTTAAGCCAGGCTGGCTGGGCCAGATAGATGCAGGAAAGGCTCCTCCAGGTGGGCACATCCACAACCCTATGGAAGCCATGATCCCCAGGATCTGAGGGACTCCCCAGGTGCCTTTGAGTTTATCCATCCCCAGTCCCAGGCTCTGCTCTCCTCCCTTTGCCTGTTTATCTCCAATCTGTCTATTTAGATTCCTCCTAAACAAGATGGGAATATCTCGGTGCCTGTTGGTGAGACTGTTCCACATCCATCTGTTATTTACATCGTTCGCTTTCCTGAGGTGTCTCCAACAAATCCTGGCCGGGTGCTCTGTGTGTGTTATTAATAAAACAGCTGTAAAAATATTAACTGTGCGGCCTAATTGTCAGCCCTGACCGGGAGCCAACTCCATCCCGAACGGATGTGAGCCCTGGAATGTGGCTGCTCTCCAGAGCCGACCCCGCTCCGTGCTCTGCTCCTCAGCACTTCAGCTGCAGGGCTGCAAGGGACCTGAAGGATCACCCCATGGAAGGGACCTGAAGGATCACGCCATGGAAGGGACACCTTCCCTATCCCAGGCTGCTCCAAGCCCTGTCCAGCCCGGCCTTGGGCACTCCCGAAGATGGGGCAGCCACAGCTTCCCTGGGAATCCTGTGCCAGCCAGGAATTCCACGTGTCTGTGAGAGCCACGGTGGGATGATCGCAGGTGTGGGACCACCTCACTCCACTCATTGGGAAGTTCTCCTAAAGCAAGGCTCATTTTAGGGAAATGCCGGGATTTAACCCCCCAGGTGCCTTTTTACTCCATCCAAGTCATGGCCCTGGTTTGGCCGGTTCCTCCTCCTTTTGAAGGGCGCCCTATGGAAAGGGATGAGCAGCTCCAGCACCTTCTGGGAACACTTCCCAAGGAATGTGCTCACTGGGTTTGGCATGAAAAGCCTCTGATTTTGGGGATCTATGGCTATCCAAGCTACTGGAGGGAATGGGCACCAGGAACTGGGCTGAATCCAGGAGCCATGGCTGTGCTTTACCCCGAGCTGTGCTCTCCCGGGAGCTGGAGGCTGAGGATGAGTGTTTGTGGCATTTTTGATGTTTCCATGGGGATTGCTATAGAAACAACTCTGCTACCCCTTCATTTATTAATTTACTTTGTTAGGGAACCAAAGGTAAACCACAGCTCCAAAGAAACAATGGCTTGAAAGAGATTTTGCCATCCGCGCTTCATTTTCCAGCGAAAGGGCCTTGAGTTTGTGCTTAAAGGACAACATTTGCAGCTAATTTAATCCAGTCAAAGGAACGAGATTCCACAAGGTTTCCTTTGAGACTGGAAAACAACAGCTGATCTGTGTCATAACACATTACAGCGAGCCGTGCTTTAGCAATGCTGCTGTGGAGCATCCCTGGCAGCCCAGCTCCTGCCTCCCCTGGCCCTGTGGAGGGCACGGAGAGCTCCCACAGCCCCGGCTGCCCTGGGCTGGAGGGATCTGGAAGCTCAGCAGCTGCCACGGGCAGGGACACCTTCCTCTAGCCCAGGCTGCTGAGCTCCAAGCCACCCTTCCCACGCTGGGAAGGGCAGGGACACAAAGGAAAGGCAGGGCATGGAATGGTTTGGATGACAAGGTGCAAATATTCCACACTACAGCTTCTTAGTACACACCAGATTCCTGGGTAACCACTTCCCCATGCTCCTGGAATATCCTGGCTGTGCTTAGGGCAGTTCCCAGTCCCCTGTAGGCCTGGAGTTACCGGGAGAAACACGGAGCTCATTTATTCCCCTCCCATCCATGAACGGCACATGACCAACAGAGGCTTTAATGGCAGTGCTGCTGCTTTAGCCCAGCACCCAGTGTCACAGAGGGCAGGCAGCAGCCAAACCCACGTGTGGAGGGAGCTGCTCCAGGGCCCCAAAGGGTCCCCAAATCACTTTGGTTTCATGGTGGGAATGGAACAGCATCAAAACCCAACCTGACATTTGAGAGTGGTTGAAAACTCGCTGCAAAACCCCACTCTGGGCTCCAGCTCCTTCCCAAGGTCTCAGCCCGCAGCGATTGTTGTCTCTGCAGCTCACTTGTTTTCCTCCTGTTCTTGTTTTTCTGTAAGGGTGTTATTGATGTGCTTTTTTAAAAACAGAGAGAGACATTCTCCTCTTTTTATTCCATGCCCTGCCTCAGCACACGGAATCCTGGAGTGGTTTGGGTGGGGAGGAACCCTAAGGCTCATCTTGTCCCTTCCCTTGCTATGGGCAGGGACCCTGCCCAATGCTGGGTTTCTCCAAGCCCTGTCCTGAAGCTGGGAGCAGCCGCAGTGCCGGCCTGGATGCTGCTCCCCTCCAGGAGCTGAGTCTAGGGACGGGGCTGGGATTACTCCAGGGCTTCCCAGGGGCACGGACCCTGCACCTCCAGGGGATGTCCAGAGGTGATAAAATGGGATAAAATCCCTAAGAACTGCGCCGAGGCAGCAGAGCGTGGGTGGAGCTGTGGCAATCCATGGGAAAGGGGGATGCACGGAGCAGGAATGGCCAGCGAATCTCCATATGGCAGCCGGCTTCTCCTGGCGGCCCCAAATTGAGTTAGCATGGAAGGTGGAATTGCATTTCATTGTTATTTTTAATATTTGAAATGTAGCTTAGATTGCAGGCCCGGCGCTGCTCCAGGGGGAGAGGTATCCATGAAACAGCAGCTTGGGATAATTCCTCTGGGTGGGAGGGACCAGGAGAAGTGTCAGGAGGAAAGACACGTTTCAGAAAGGATTGATTTGATCTTATATCGGAATGCTTTAAATCCAGGGTAGCAAATTCTATTTGGAGAGTGAGGAATGAACTGGATTCTCTGGAAGGGAAGGGAAAGGTTCCTGTGTCAAATCCAAGGGAAATCCAAGTGTCCCAGTGGAGAAGCCCAGCAGGTCCCACCCTCATTCAGCACCGAGAGGATTTATCATGGAATGATTCAGGCTGAAAGAGGAGTTAAACCCCATCAGTTCCAACAGGTTCCACCAGCCCAGGCTGCTCCGAGCCCCATCCAGCCTGGCTCTGAGCACTCCCAGGGAGGGAGCACCCACCACTCGTGCACTGGCACCTCCCCACTCCCAGGGTTCCTCCAGAGGAGCTGGAGCAGAGCCCGGAGCTGTGGTGGTCAGTGGGGAGCAGGCACAACCCCATGGAAAACCCCGGGCAAGGCTGGCATCTGGGCCCAGCCTCGGTTAAACAGGACCAAGGAACAGGAATCACCCGGTGCCTTTGGAAACTCCGCTCCCTGTCTCGAGAAAGGAGCTGCAGCTCCTGCAGACGAACAGACATTTCCTGCCCTACTTAAAACGGGGGCAGATTTCCAAAAACGTTTGGGTATTAACAGACGCGGTCCCGGGGAGGCAGGGAAGCGGTGACACCTGTGACAACGAGCAGCCTATTTCCGACCGCCTTCCCAGGTGCCTGCCGAGGAGAGGCGCTTCCCGAGGCGCGATCCCGACGTGTCGCCGAGCCGAGCCCCAGATCCTCGGGGTATTTTGGGACCACTGGAGCCAAGAGCTCGGCCATGGCTGTTGGAATCTGCGTGGAAGCACGGAATGCTTTAGGCTGGGAGGGATTTTAAGGATCAGCTCATCCCACCTCATGACCAGGGTGCTCCAAGCCCTGTCCAGCCTGGCCTTGGGCACTTCCAGGGATCCAGGGGCAGCCACAGCCTCTCTGGGCACCCTGTGCCAGGGTCTCCCCATCCTCACAGACAGGAATTCCTTCCCAATATCCCATCTGAACCTCCCTTTTCATTCATGAGAGGCCGGGGAAGTGAGGGATTTCAAACACCTCAGCTGCCCATTTTTGTGGCAGCAGTACAGTCACAGCGAGGGCTCTGAGCAGCAGTGGTTTGTGTTAACTGGGAATCCACGGAGCAGGCCAGGAACACAGCGCTCTCCCTAACACCCAGTGTGGGACAGCTCCCCGTGTGCCCCGTTCCGGGCTGGAATGGCACCTGCCAGCCCCGTTCCGGGCTGGAATGGCACCTGCCAGCCCCGCTCCAGCCCCGGCCCCGAGCTGCAGCTGCAGCGGGAGCGCACAGGATGCCGTGTCACACATGAGTGACTCCCGGGCAGGCCAAGTGACAGATGCGTTTCCTCGACTCCAGGCCAGGCTCCAGCACAAACCGCTCTTCATTTATCAATAATTGGGCCTTAATTTCATTTGGCAGTGCTGGAGCAGCATGCTCAGCTTCCTCTCCAATAGACTCCCGCTAATTAGGCTGGCTCTGGGCATCAATCTCTTGATTTGAGCCTCTAATAATCAACCCAGATCTTGCTTTTTCCACAGGACGTGGTGGCTTTATCCATAACTCATTATTAGCCATAATGGCACGGGAATGGGAACCGCTCTATTATTGATGGCTCGGAGAGGCAGGAGCAGGGATCACCCTCTGCCTGTTCACACGGAATCAACGTCTTGATTCCTTTGGCACCGCTCTGGAATAATAAATGTCATGTTCCATTAGTCCTCAGGCACCAAAAAGGGGATTTTTGTTCGCTTGGAGTCTGTTTATGAGGGAGGTTTTGGGGACGGGTTAATACGGGCACAGAAGTTTGGATGTGGGTTGTCACAGAGGCTGGGGACTCCCCATCCCCAGAGGTGTCCCAGGCCAGGCTGGATGGGGCTTGGAGCAACCTGGAATAGGGGAATGGAACTGGACATGCTTTAGGGTCCCTCCCATCCCAAACCACTCCATGATTCTGTGTAAATGTGGCCACAGCATCCAGGCATTGGGACCATTGTGGTTCCACCCTGGAACTGAAACAATCCATCTCCGCAGGAATTCCGGGCACCGCGTTCCCTGATTTCCCAGGTAAGTGATGGCAAAGTGTAAAACCCAGAGGAACGGATCAGATGTCATTTCCCCCTCTATGCCACCACCCTACACAACCTTCCCAGGGCCTTTCCTGCCCGCAGGTGCCAGGCTGAGGCTCTGTTCCCCCTCCCAGCTCCGGGCAGTGCCAAGCCCCAGTGATTCTCCCCGGGGCCCGGCTCCCTGCGGAGTTGTCGCTCCGAGTGTTTCCTGGCACAGCCCAGCTCGCCCGTGGCTCCTCAGGGCTGATTGCTGTGCCCAGATGAGCTCTCGGAGTTTGCTGCACGATCCAATCTCCGGCATAATTGAAGAGGATGAGGAACAAATTCCTCCTTGTTTCACCCCAGTAACTCCCCCAAATCCAACGAGAGCGCTCCATATGGTCCCGCACGAGTCGGGAAATGTGTGGCTCATGCCAGAATAAATGAAATCTCCCAGGTCTTGGTGGCTGGTTATTATTAAAGATCTGTCCCAGCAATTCATTGGGATTGGAAGGGATTGCAGGCACTGGAAAAATGATGGATAGCGCTGCCGTGCAGCTCGGAGAGGGATGGGAAAACCTGGGCTCCGGTGCTTGGCTGAACAGCGCCGTGCCCACATGTGCTCCCTGCGCTTCTGGAAAAGTCCAACCTCCCCCTTCAGACCCACTAATTCCCAGGGAGGCAGCAGATGGATTTCAGGGGCCTCTTCCCAAAAAAGCTGTGCAGGTCCTGGGAGACACCTCGTCCCAGAGGGGGAGAAATCTGGGAGTGCTGCTGAGCCCGGGGGCTGTTCCAGCACCGGGATCCAGGCCCTGCATTCCCGGCTGCCACCGAACTGAGGCAGGGTTTGGACACTTGCTAAGGGCTCAGGCAGCTCCTCCAGCTTTTTCCAGCTGGGAATGTCAGCTAACAGAACAGAATTCCATGGGCGAAGCAGAGGTGCTACCGAGGGTGTGGGAAGGGTGGTCAGGCCTTGGCAGGGCTGCCCAGGGAGGTTTGGAGTCCCCATGCCAGGACAAGTCCAGGGAATGCCTGGAGGTGGCACTCGGTGCTCTGGGCTGGGGACAAGGTGGGGACCAGGCACAGCTTGGACTCAGTGATCCCGGAGCTCTTTTCCAGTTGGAATAATCCTGGGATTCTGATTGCAAACTCAGGGTTCCCTTCCCAAGCAAACCTTTGCTGTCTGAAGTAATCCCGGAGAACAAAATCCTATTTTTGCCCTGGTTCAGCTACAGAAGGAAGGCAGCCCAGGCCCACCTCAGCTCAGCAGACGGATTCCAAATTCTATTCCCATGATTTGAAGATGTCCAGCTCCTTCTGGTGCCCCTCGCCCTGGGCTGCAGCCCTGCCACTTAAAAAAGATTTGTTCAGAGGGTTTCAGTGGCCCCGGGCCCTTAACATTTCTTTTGGCCTATAAACCAATTTTATCGTTTTATTGGAGTGAGGAAAATTGCTGCATCCATCTTGGAATGCGGAGTATTATCCCATTAAAGACAAGCAGCTGATTAATAAAATAAGACTTTAAAAATACTGTTGTGGTGTATAAAGTTGCTAAGTTTGGTTTTATGACAGGACTTTTTACTTTCTTGCTTCCTCATGTCCAACCTCTCACCCTAAAACTGGGAAAGGCCAGAGCAGGGAACAGGGATTGATCTCCATGCTGCTCCCAGCTGGAATGATCATAGGATCCCAGGATTTCCTGAGGTGGAAAGGACCCACCTGGATCACGAGTGCAGCTCCTGGCCCTGCCCAGGGCACCCCAAAATCCCACCGTGTGCCTGACAGCATTGTCCAAGCGAGCCCTGGAGAGGTGACCCCTTCCTGGGAATGGGGGTGTGAGGCCCCATCCTGCCCTGGCCGCATCCAGGACGTGCCGGAGAGCTCCGGCCCTGCTCGGACCGGGAGGTGGATCCTACGGACTGCCGGAAAACCGGGATTTCCCACCCTCTGTCCGACGGCAGGAAACACCCCACACGCTGAGCGAGCACAGGATCCCATCCCGGTGTGTTCACCCCAGCAAAGCTCAGAGCCTGGAGCAGCAGCGGGGCAAGGTCGGAGCACATTCCAGAGCCCTCGTTCCCTGCCCCCGGCGCCGGGAAGGGACCCCCGGAGCCCCCGCGGCCCCTTCCCTCCGCTGCCCCCACGGATCGATCCCTTCCTCATTCCCAGACTTTTCTGGGCGGTTACCATGGCAATGCCTTGCCTCAATAGGTCCTTGTGAACTTGTTTACCATCCCAATTATAACATTTCCCAATCCAGGCTCCTTCTGACAGCTCCGTGTCTCCCATCTGTGCCTGATCCCATCCGCACTTCCACGGCAGTGCCCCGCCAGCTCCCGCGCCTTCCCCGCGGCCGCAATTCCCGCTGGCAGGAAGCGCGG